>PVIJ01020051.1:0-21934 GCA_004024925.1 Scalopus aquaticus | reverse complement strand
CCTCTAGGTTGTTGTACTTGTTTCCGTATAGCTGTTTATAGTAATCTCTGATTATTTTTTTTATTTTTGCTGTGTCCGTTGTGATTTCTCCTTTTTCATTTATGATCCTATTTATTTGTGTTTTCTCTCATTTTTTCTTTGTAAGCCTGGCTAGTGGTTTGTCTATTTTGTTTATTTTTTCAAAGAACCAGCTTTTGGTGTCGTTAATATTCTGGATTGTTTTTTTTTTTCTATTTCCATTTCATTTAGTTCTGCTTTGATTTTTATTATTTCCTTTCTTAAACTTTCTTTTGGGTTTTTTTGTTGTTCATTTTCTAGTTCTTTGAGATGTGAGATTAAATTGTTTCTTTGGGTTGTTTCTTGTTTCTTGATGTGAGCTTGTAATGCTATGTATTTTCCTCTTATTACTGCTTTTGCTGTGTCCCAGACGTTCTGGAAAGTTGTGTCCTCATTGTCATTCAGTTCTAGATATTTTTTAATTTCTTCTTTGATCTCTTCATTGTTCCATTGGTTTTTCAGTAATATGGGTTTCAGTCTCCATGAGGTAAGGAGGTTCCTTTTTTCCTTTTTATGATTTATTTCCAGTTTGACTCCTTTATGATCAGAGAAGAAGGCTGGTATCATTTTGATCTTAGTGTATCTGTTGAGGTTTGTTTTGTGGCCTAATATGTGATTGATCCTGGAGTATGTTCCTTGCGCACTTGAGAAAAATGTGTATTCAATTTTTTCGGGGTGAAGTGATCGATAGATATCTGTTAATCCCATGTGGTCTAGGTCCTTATTTAGAGCTTTAATGTCCTTGGTTACTTTTTGTCTTCTCGATCTGTCCAATAGAGAAAGTGGGGTGTTGAAGTCTCCTACTATGTATGTGTTTTCTTTAATGTCTGTTTTCATGGATGATAATAATTGTCTGATATATTTTGGTGCTCCTTCACTTGGGGAGTATATGTTGATGATTGTTATATCCTCCTGTTTTATTGTCCCCTTTATCATGATGTAGTGACCAGCTTTGTCTTTTTTTCCCTTCTTAAGTTTGAAGTCTATTTTATCTGATATAAGTATAGCTGTTCCTGCCTTCTTTGTTGGTCCATTTGCTTGTAGGATTGTTTTCCATCCTTTAACTACTAATCTCTGTTTATCTTTCTCAATTAAATGTGTTTCTTGTAGACAGCAGAAGGTTGGGTTCTGTTTTTTGATCCATCTTGCTATGGTGTGTCTTTTAATTGGTGTGTTTAGTCCATTTACATTTAGAGTTAATATTGATAGCAGTAACATGACTTTTGTGAAAATTTGTTGACCAGTGTTATCATTATGACACCTAGGTTTTAGAAAAGAAATGTTTTATTACATGTCAGCTGCCAAGGACGCAAGAGGGAAACCTCAAATTTGTTTCCCCAAGGATGGAACTTTGGGCAGTATTTAAAGGGCAGGTGAGCAAAGAAAGTTTATAAAAAAGGTCACTTCGTAGAGTCTGGTTAATTGCTTTTTGCTGAATCACAGTGTAACTCAAATTTGTGTACAGAAATGGAACAAAACTTTGTACTCCTTGCTCTGAATGTTGTGCATTTAACCATGAATCAGGATTTGTAGTCCCATTTTCCATACCTATTTTTCAGTCTAGGTGGTGAAAGATTACCTCAAGATCAGAGAAAAGTCTTCTGGGCCTGCTCTCTAAAACACAACTATCAATTTATGAAAAACCTGTTTCTCCTTATTTAAATGAGGTAAAGGTATTTTTGTCCCATTTTTCAATTATGCAAAGACACCCTCCTATTTTTACAAGATAAACAGAAATAAGAAAAGACCACCATGACCAGAGTCTTATTTGGATTTTTGTTTTATTGGTATCCTTATTTGCCAGTCTGACAGTCTGACTGCACTTAGATCTTCACAGCCCTAAGTGGGAACTGATTAGGACCTTTGAGACAGGGAGACTTTCTGAAAGAACGGGCATGAGATTTCAGCTAATCTGGGGTCAAGCAGAGGCCAAGGTTGAGTAAAGCATTGGGCTAGAGCTATGATGGTGTCACAGACCTGAAGAAGGAGTTTTTCTACAATGTGATTTACTGATGCACACCCCTAAATCTGGAACTGAAATAAGATCTGTTTCAGTTCATCCAGAGCTGGGCAAAAGGTTGCATACTTTGCCAGAAGTATGACAAATGCCTTTGTATCCTTTTATGTTTCTTAGTGACTTGATTTCACATGCAGACACACTGAGGCTTTTTATATCAGTATCCTTGGATGCCTCATATAAATTGAACACCAGTTTGCCAGGTTCTCAGGTCCTGGTTCTGTAATTCTAAATTCTGGTGTTTGGGTTGCCTATTAGCTCTTTGCCAGCTTTCCAATATAAGCTTTTCTTAATAGTTTCTGACTTAGCAACCACTGTTCTGTTTCTGACCACTTGGAATCTAACTTCTACTCTGTCTAGAACAACCTATGTCTCCCAGCAAGGAGAGATGGAGCATTTTGTTATGAGCCACTGGATCCAGAGAACTTGCTTGGTTGTCCTGGCAACAAGGCATTGACTCTGCTTTTCTTTACTCCCTGGGTCTTGGGAATATGACACTACAGAAGGAATACTCAGGGTCCAAAGGAAAGGTTCCTTCTGGATCCACTTAGTCACTGGAGGTTGGGATGTAGTTATGGATGCTACTTTCACAGATACCAGGGCTAGTAGATGCTATGGGCAGCTTGTCCATCCCTGCTTACCCATCTGGAGAAATTTGGAGGCAATTCACAGAACTCTCTGATATTAAGCAGTTATAATGATTCATGAATATCCAAAGCTTTGACTGGGGAGTCAGAGGTAGAGGGGTATAGAGGTAGGAGTAAAGTGATTGAATTTCCAACATATTTCATTTTAGGAGTGTTACATTTCTACTCCTGAAGCCCAGCAACCATTTCCATAGGAGGAGGGAGTAAGGAAGTTCCACTTACAAGAACAGTGGGCATTACTCACTTGCAACGAAGACTGACACCTTCAGAGCTTATGGGCAATCCTAAGAGAAATTAGGGGGAATAATTTAAATTTCTACCATAGTCCAGTCAATACCTCAAGAGAGGGTTATGCAATAAGCTAGCTCTGGTCACCAGGCTTGAGTCTCCCAAAATTAACAAGTCTCTATATAAAACTAGAAATGGGACTACCGCATACCATGGCTCCCTCTCTCTTGGGTAGTAGCAGGGGCACTTTCCACGGAATGTAATATTTACCTTGTATAATATGTGTATGTGTATCTGTACCCCTCTGTCTGCCTGGCTCCCTAAGAAGGTCACAGTTATCCTTGCAAGACATTATGCCCATTCTTTATGCAGACTTTTATTCTATTTTAAAGGTACATGTTTAAAGAACATCTATTGCACATATATTACATTAATTTTAAGGATTTGTTATTGGTAATAATATACAAGAGTATCTTTCTCTGGCAATATTCTCTTCCCTACAGAAAAAACCTCTGGGGGTTGTTTTGCACATAGTGCTTGCACTATAAAGATGCCCCTGGGCAATCCTTGGTAATCGTGACTAATGTTTAATTGCATCAGCAGAACTTGGGCCATTTGTAAGGCAGCATAGTAGCTGAGAGCCTGGCTGAGTCAGATGCACTAGCTTCAGATGTCCACTTTGCCATTTGTAAGCTATGAAGACTTGGCCAATTGTCTTAATATCTCTGCCTTCATTTTCTCACATGTAAAATGGGAGTTAATTTCCTCCCTAAAAACTTAAGTGAGAATTAAAGAAGATAGTAGGTATAAAGTTCTTAGCACAGAGCAAATGTTCAAATGCATGATATACAGGCTTCTGGGACTTTATCAATTATGAATGCTTTTAAAACAATTGAATGATATCCCATATATGTAAAAATGTTCATTATTGAAGTATCATATGAAAAAGCCTGTTTTATCTCTTGCTAGCTTGAAATGATGTTGATTTCATGTTTTTTTTCCCCAGAAAAAACTTCACTGTAGAAATATTTCCATATACTAAAAGTATATTGCATTGTTTTGCTAAGGGCTCCCAAAAAGGATAAATATGATTTGGTGGCTAGCTTGCATATAAACAATGAGCCACACCTCAACTTTGTAATGGAATCTTTTCAGAGTTAACTAAACTTGCAGCTTCAATGAGGAGATCAGATGAGTCATCCTCTGTCTGTCTGTCTGTCTCTCACTCCACACACTTATACTAAATTAGCTAAAATACAGTTTAATAATCTCCATTTAGATAGGCTTCATTCAGCAAATGAGTACACTTTTATCAGATGTGCTTTAGTACCTTTTATGATCAAAATGCTTAAGGAGGTGAAACCTAAACTTCCTTCTAACTTTTTAAAATTAATTAAAATATTTTTGTATCATTGTTCATTTTGTACAATGTATGCTTACTCCTCTCCTGTGGTGCCTGTAAAATTCCTAACACCAATTCACCTGTGCACCATCACCATAGTCCCTTGTGCTTTTTCCTCCCCTGTTTTTTAATCCCTCTCTCTCTTCCTTGCCTGCAGTGTCTCTGGTTAGTAGTTGCCTGCTGGTTTTGTTTTTTAATTTATTGTCATTATTTTTTTCCTGATCCCCTATTTGTTTCCCCTATATTCCTCCTATAAGTGAAACCATCCGATATTTTCTTTTTCTTTCTGGTTTATTTCACTGAGCATAATCCCTTCCAGCTCTATCCATGTTGCTGCGAATGCCCGAGTTTATCTTTTTTGATTGCTGGTTTTTTTCTTTTTGTTTATGTGTTGGATTACATTAATTGGTTTTTGGATCTTGAACCATCCTTGTGTCCCACTTGGTTGTGGTATATTATCCTTTTGATGCATTTTGTTGGCTAAGATTTTATTGAGGATTTTTACATAAGTATTCATTAGGGAGATTGACCTGTAGTTTTCTTTATTTGTGTTGTCTTTGTTTGGTTTTGGTATTAGTGTAACGTTGGTTTCATAAAACACATTTGGTAGTATTCCTTCTTTCTCAATTTTTTAAAGGAGTTTGTGTAGGATAGACACTAGTTCATTTCTGAACATTTGGTAGATTCATTTGTGAAGCTGTCTGGTCTTGGGCTTTTGTTTTGGAGGAGGGTTTTGGGTACTGTTTCAATTTCAGTGCTTGTAATTGGTCTGTTTAGGTGTTCTATTCTTTATCTAGCTTTGGATGATTATATAATTCTAGAAATTTGTCCATCTCTTCTAGATTTTTGAACTTATTTGTATGTAAATGGTCATAGTAATCTCTGATTATTCTCTTGATTTCTGCTGAATCTGTGGTAATTTCTCCTCTTTTGTTTATTTGTGTTTTCTCCTGTTTTTTCTTTTTCCTCCTGGTTTTTTTTTTTTTTTGTGAGCCTGGCTAAAGGTTTGTCTATTTTGTTTATTTTTTTTGAAGAACCAACTTTTGGTTTCATTAATCTTTTGGGTTGTTTTTTAATTTCTATTTTGTTTATTTCTGCTTTATTTTTATTATTCCCTTTTATTGGCTTTGAGTTTTTTTCTTTTGTTGTTGTTCTTTTTCTAGTTCTTTGAGATGGGAGATTAGGTTGTTTCTTTGATTTCTTTCTTTCTTCTTGATGTGAACCTATATACTTTCCTCTTATTACTGCTTTTGCTGTGTCCCATACATTCTGGAAAGTTGTGCCCTCATTGTCATTTGTCTCAAGGTATGTTTTAATTTCTTCTTTAATCTCATTAATCTAATGGTCTTCCATTAGTGTGGGTTTCAATCTCCATGAAGTGGGAGGGTTCCTTACTTTCTTTTGGTGTATTGTGTATGTTCTTATGGCGTATTTCTATTTTGATGCCTTTATTATCAGAGAAGATAGTTGGTATGATTTCGATCTTAATGTATATCTGTTGATGTTTGTTTTGTAGCCTAATATGTGATCAATCCTGGAGAATGATTTGTGTGCACTTGAGAAAAATGTGTACTTGGACTTTTTGGCTGCAGTGTCCTATAGATGTCTATTAAGCCCATGAGGTCTAGGTCCTTATTTAGGGCTCTACTATCCTTGTTTTTTTTTTTTTTTTTTTTTTTTTTTTTTTTTTTTTTTTTTTTTTTTTTTTTTTTTTTTTTTTTTTTTTTTTTTTTTTTTTTTTTTTTTTTTTTGTTTGTTTTTGTCTCATTGATCTGTCCATTGGTGAGAGTGGGGTATTGAAGTCTTCTACATACATATGTATTTTCTCTAATGTCTGTATTCAGAGATGATAATAATTGATATATTTTGGTGAGTATATATTGAGTGTTATATTTTCCTGATGTATCGTCCCCTTATTCATAATGTAGTGACCATTTATGTCTCTTTTAACCTTTTTTTTTTGAAGTCTATTTTATCTGATATCTGATAGCTGTTCCTGCGTTCTTTTTTGGCCCATTTGCTTGTAGGATTGTTTTCCAATCTTTACTTTCAGTCTATGTTTATTTTTTGTAGTTAAATGTGTTTCCTGGAAACAGCAGAAGGTTGGATTTTGTTTTTTAATCCAGCCTGCTACTTTAATGTCTTTTTATTGATTATTTTAGTCCATTTACATGTAGGGTTAATATTCTGGTCTTTCTATTCATTCCTCTGTTGGTTTTGGCTTTAAAGCTTCTTAAATATTTTTTGGAGTAGAGGTTTAGTAGTAATGAATTTCTGGATACCCTGTTTGTCTGAGAAGACCCTGTTTTTCCTTCATAGAGGAAGGAGAGCTTTGCAAGCTAAAGTATTCTTGGTCGGCATTTGTTGACTTGGAGTTTATTAAATATGTCACTCCATTCTCTTCTTGCCCGTAGTTTTTTTTTTGTAGAAGTCTGATGTCAGTCTGATTGGTTTTCCTTTATAGGTTATCTGTTTCTTCCCCCTTGTCAGCTTCATTATTTTTTCCTTGTCTTGAACTCTTGGAAGTTTTACTATTATGTGTCTTGCTGTAGTTCTCCTTTTATTGTGGCAATTTGGTATTCTAGCTTCCTGCATGTCTATTTTCATCTCCTTCATGCTTGGGAAGTTCTCTTCGATTATCTTCTTGAATAGTTTCTCAGTTCCTTTGTCTCGCTCCTCACCTTCTGGGATTCCTATAACTTATATTTCCTTTCCTCATGGTGTCAGATAGTTCTCAAAGTATTTCTTCTTGGGCCTCCCTGGTGGCCCAGCAGTTAAGCACAGTACTGTGGAGCTGTCAGCAGCAGCGACATGAGTGAGTTCGACGCCTGGCCAAGGAGATTCCCAAGTGGTGCAGCAGACCTCTCCTGCCTCGCCCGCTGCTCCCCTCAGCAGTGTGTTTCTGTTGATCTGCCTGTTCTGCTCCCCACTCTATCTCTGGTGAACCCTCTCGCCACCCCACAGTTTTGGCCTGTACCCCAGCTTGTATGCATAAAGAAATAATTTTTTTAAAAGTATTTCTTCTTTCTTTTTCCATTGTACTTCTCTCTCCTTTTCTCTTTTGGATCTTTTTTGTATCTGTATCTTTGAGAGTACTGATTCATTCTTCCATTTCATCAATTCTGTTTTGTTACTTTTCCCAGAGTTCTTTAGTTCTCCATTAATCTTTTAATATCCTGCATTTACTTCATTTCCTTCTTTGAAGACTCAATTTTATTTTTCAGTTCATTAATTATATTTCTCATATGATTCTTTTCCTTTTTGTCTTCTTTATATTTTTTAATCATGGTGATTCTAAATTCTCTATCAGGCAGAGAAGTTCTTCCATGTCATTGTTGAGTTCTAGGGACTGATCTTTTTGTGGTGTGTTATTCCCCCGAGGGCTTGCTTGGTTATTTGTATTTTTCTTTCTCCCTGTTGTTTGTTTTCTAGTTTGTTCTATGTGCTGAGCTACTGTGCCACTGGTACTGGAAAGCATCTCTTCGGGGTTCTCCTACTGGGACATTGGGGACAGGTGGCCAGACTGAATCCGGTGCTTGTCACACCAGACTTCACAAGGACAGTGATGCTATGGGTGGGTTGATGGGCGCTATCCCTGAAGATCACCGTCTTTGTATGCTGTCAGTCTCTTCCCCACATGCACATGTTAGCCTACAATGCTGGGCGTGGTCTGTGCATGCACTCGGGGTTCACGCAGACTCTAATGTTGTGTGTGGGCCAAAAGGCACTCTCCCAAGCCATTTCTGCTCCCTGTGGTGCTGGGCCCTCCCTCTACCTTTCTGGCTTTACTTGCTGTTCTGGATGGGGTGAACAGGTACATGGGGGGGGGTAGGTCACCAGCCTCTCATGGCCGTATGCTGGCCAGAGGGCACTGTCCTGGATATTGCTGCTCACCTTTGTTTTCTGGGGCTTACCTCTGCCTTTACTTGGTTCCAGAAGGAGTTCTCGGAGGTCAATGGCCTCCAACAGCCCTGTGAGCCAACAGGCGCTTCCCTGGGACTGGCTGCCCACCTTTGCTTGTGAAGCCCTACCTCAGCCTTTAGTTGGTTCCAGAAGGGGTGCTGGGGTGAAAGAAGTCACTTGCCTCCACCAACCTTACAGGCAGGCCTGTGCTTTCCTGAGACCCACTGTTCACCTTGATGGCAAAACCGTCCCTCTGCTCCAAAAGGAGGTCACAGAGTCTCTTGCCCTGTAGGCAGTCCTGCACTTTTCTGGGACCCACTTTCCTTGTGACTTTTACTTGTTCTCTTTTATTTCTAAAAAGTGAGACACAGCACCTTTGCTTTAATATGTGAAGAATAAATGGCTGCATTGGTCAGTGCCTCAGAATCCTTTAAGGCCTGACCAAAAGGAAGGACACAGGTTTTGATCTTTAAGATGATCAAAAAGCTATTTATAAGAAATCTCTCAAGCAAAAAAAGAAAAAAAAGGCAGACAATATTTCCTTGACCTATGAACCTAATAGTCCTAAAAGACATCGATGTAATTTTCTCTTTCATTTGAGAGTTGCATGGGCAATCCCCATGTGGCAGAATTCCAGTTGTTCATTTGTCAAAGTGGGTTATGTGTGACTTGGAATGCATTCTTCATAAAAATCATATTATGCATGGTTAGCGCTATTTAACCCAAAATGCTCTGAAGTAGAATTCCAACAAAACTGTAAGACTTGGCCACTAGATGGGCAGTATTTTAATAGGGAGATGTGTTCAGACTCCAACTTAAGATGTGAGGAATGAGAGGCTTGTCTCTCTGTCCCTTCCCCCACTTCTGAGTCTCTGTAGCCTACAGCTGGAAATTCCCTTTATGAAATGATTGGGAGGAGGGTAATGAAGTATGAAACTGGAAGCTTTCAGGATTTGAGGGTGACATATAGTGAGAAACTGAGAATTCTTTGCTCAATCTCAGAGCAGTTCCTGGTGCATTTCTTTTCTTTTCATCCACTGGCCTCAAAATATTTGATCTTTTGGTTCTCCCTTCACTGCCACAAAAAAAACTCCTTCCTTCAGAGAAGGACTTCTATCCTGTATTTTGGATCTGAATGAGAGCCAGTTGTCTTGTCCTGCAGCAAATACATACATAAACTTTCTCAAATACTCTATAGACTTAGTAAAATAAATTTTTTCCTGATCCTATCCTCTGTAATGTAAATAAGTTCTACAGGTTAAGGTCAACACCTAGTTAATGGTGGGTTGGTTTTTTTTTTTTTTTCAGTTAAGGAATGGGCACAAAATTTATCCATTTTCAGATGGAATCATGGATTTATACTTTAATGATAAATATTTCATCAAGATATGTGACTGATGTAGGTTTAGGGGTGAAAAACATGACAGTGGAATTTGTGTTGCACAAAGCAGATAAAATGACAAGTGTGAGTAGTACTCCATAGTATTGAAGAGATCCTGTAAGTGGGAGAAGGTGACTGGGAGAAAGGGTATGTAACAGAATTTCTCTATTCCTTTTCAGTAAATTCACTCCTGCAGGGGGAACCCCAGATGCTGGGTTTGGTTGCTCAGAGATTTCTGAGTAAAGTGCTTAAGGTAATTCAAGAGACAGCATCTAAGAATGAAACCACAACTAAAATACTATCAAAAAAGCCCAGGGAGTGAAGTAAAATCCAAGTGGTTGGCAAGTAGATAGGCAAGTGTATAGTGGGGGACAGTAGGTAAAAGCAAGAGATTGGGCTGGGGTAAGGTGGAAGGAAGTAGGGTAGCACAGGGGTAGGTGGGGGAGCCTGACTGACTGCTATGAACATTTTGCCACCAATCCTGAGTGGCTAAGGATAACAGTGTCAAAACACAAGTGAGAAGCTTTTAAAACTTTCTGGTGGCAGACATCTGAGCAGGTGAAGCAAGCAGAAATAAAAGTCATAGCTTTAGGAACTAGACCTTTACTACTTAACACTCCCTCCAATTTTTAGTGATTTCAGATATCCCCTTGGTTTGACTTAGTTTGCCTTTTTGACTCTGGTTATTCTGAACTTTTTAAAAAGTTGATCATCGTCATGCTGACCTCATTCTCAGTACAGATCAGGTTTCACTTATTGGCCTGCTTTATTGCCTCTTTGCTGAGCTATGAGATATGAGGGGCACCTAGTAAATTTCTGGACTTTCTTCCTCCCTCTTTTTTTTTTTTTAAAGAACTTTCTATGTGTCAGTCCTTGCATCTGATGCTGTGGCTATAATAGTGAACTAACAGCTAAAAATCCTCTTATGAAGTTGATATTCTAGTGGAAGAAATAGACAATAAAGATTAATAGCAAAACCATATAATTTATGCTATATGGTATTAAAGCCAAAAATAAGGATATGGTGGTTAAATTATACATGGAATAGCCAAAAGGGGTAATTTATGAATAAAAATTTGAAGATTATATTAATCTGGTGGGCTGTTATTAAAAAAAATATCACAGACTTTGTGAGTTTCCTTGGTTGGTAATCACGCATTGATTTGCTGGAGTTTGATATGTCCTGAGAACATGGAAGCTTCAGGTTTCCTTCCAGATATCATCCTATGTGTCTTATCTGACCTGATCTGTATCCTTTATATTAAAACTATAATAATTCTATACATCATTCCAGTGCACTATAGAATCTGAAAGGTGAGTGAGTACCCCTAAGGTGTGTGGCCACCCTGGGTTACAATATAGGTTTCTAGGTTAATATTAGTATATTTGAATTAATACTATTAAATTAAAGCATGACTGAATAAAAAGAGGAATCTGAGTGATGCAAGACCAAGTGAATTAAGAAGGAATCAATTTTCATAAAACTTCTTAGCTTCTAGTAAATATAGCTATCACGGTTCTTAAGCTGTGTGTTGGACGCATGGATGTTTGTTAATATTTAATTCCTCCCACCATGTGAATGTAAATTCCACTTAATTTGTGCCTGGCATGTAGTAGGTGCTCAATAAATAGTTGTAATAAGCAAACTCTTTCATAATTAAAAAAAAATCAATGTTAAAACAAAGAAAATGAAAAAAAAAATCAATGTTAGAACCAGAGGTTCTCTCTTCCCTACCAGATTGCCAGTGTTCCCCCAGAGGTTCCTAAGACTGTACCTGTAACCCATAACTTTACTAATGAGAATAAGTGATTTCTAAAACCTTAAGAACTCAGGTGGCTCTTCTCCTTTTTGGGTATGATACTCGAGTTATAACAAGAGAGGATTTCTGTGGTAGATCAGTTTTGCCATCTCAGCCTTGTTTACATTCACTCCTTTGGAAGAGTAAGTCATGAGCTCAGATGGTCTCTGGAAACCATGAAAACTCTGCATGTGTTCTCTGGTTTCCTTTCAGTAAATCACCTTCTCTGCATCTCTAGCCCTCCCCTCCTCCCCATTCTACATCTGTATGACTATATAGTCAGTTCCCATCTGATTCTTTTTATCTCTTAATTCTAATGTTCTAGAAAGAAAAATTTGCTCAACCAAGTGTATGAATTGTTCTCCCAAGTTAGGTGATCTTTTCTTCTTCATTTATATGTAAGTTATTGGGAGTAGGAGAGAGAGAAGAAAGTCTCCTTAGAGAGGCTACCTATGTTGGATCCATCAGTTTTGATGTCAGTGGGTCTCATTTCTGGATAGCAAGGGTAAAGGTGAAAACTTACAGCTTCCAGAAAAACCCACTTCACTTTGTGAGGTGGTTCATTATTTAGTATATAAACCATTATTTGATATTTTATAGTGTAAATGTGGAATGAATTTTTAAAAAACATGGTGAACTCTCAGGAATTGCTAGATATATTTAACTGTCATAGATACCTGCTGGAGATTTCAGGGAAGCAATGCATGGCAAAGGTAGAGGCAAATGAAAGGAAATCTGTAGGAAACCTTTCATCCAGAGTTCACATGCTCATGTGGCATTTTATTTGGTGTCTATGCCTTTTGATGCAGGACTGCTGGAATTCGGTAAAAGAGCAAAGCAAGATGAATGAGCTCCAACATTGTTAGTACATAGCTTTTTCAATTCTCTATCTTTATCAGTGTACAATCATCCATCCCTCTCTCCCATGCAATTGTTTCAAAAGTTTTATAGATGCTACCTTTTAAGTATTTCTCAAACTATTTCTGTGATAACCAAAGTGAACTAAAACAAAATTTTTATAGGTACATTTTTCATTAATCATATTCCCCAAACTTTTATCTGAATTGCCTCTAGACTGTCATCCCTCAAATATACTGAGATTAGTAAGAAGAATATATTCTTGGCGCTAAAGGCAACTTTCCGAAACAACACAAATTTGACAGCTGTGATAGTTTTGATATTTTTATACTTAAATGTCTACAATGCCTCTCTTTTTCCTATAGGAACACTAAATTTTGAGATAGCATATAACTATCATTTTGCCCCTACTAATTTCCCCATCTTCATCTCTCATCACTTCCTCTCTCTCTCTAGCCACAAAGACTTATTGTCATTTCCTTAAACATACCAGTCTGTTACATCATTCATGACTTAGGCCCTCTGAATATTGTTTGGGATGTTCTACTCTTTTATATCTGGCAAACTCCTATTAAATGTAGAGACTTTCTGCCTCTCTGCATTATTTTCTGACCTACCAAGGCAAAGTAGAAACACCCCATCTTCACAGATTTCCTTTGTATTCAGCACACAGTTCTATTTTAGCATCCACTGCAGTGAATTATAATGGCTTAAAAATCTGTTTCTAGAGAGCATAGACCATTACTAGCTAATTTATGTGCCTTTAGAGCTTGGCATGGTGCCTGATCTGTAGTAGAATTTCTTTGAATAGGGGAAATGCTTTGTTTAAAAGCAGGAAGAACTTTCCAACTAATTTCTTGGATCCAAGTGTTGATGTCTGAAGTGTGTGATATTGATTCCTTCATTTATTCGACATGTATTTATTAAACGTTTACGCTAAGCCAGGCGTGGGAATACAATGAAGAGCAAAAATGGATATGATCTTTATTGCTCTGGGAGTTGAGTATTTACTTGGGAAACTCTTACTACATTTATTTGAATTATTAAGTAAAATAGAATATATTCTGGGTTTAGCCATGATGTTAGTCTGAGAATTTTCCTACACAAATTTTCCTGCCATATTGTGTGAAAGCCTTTGCCTATTGAACTACTGCCAGTTTATCTCTAGTTCTTCAGCACAGAAAACCATATTGGTTGATAAATACAACAAATTAAAACACAAACATGTAAATTAGTTGAACGTTCTATTTTAATCTAAGTGAAACTTTGTCTTCAGGAAACTGTGGAGAGTTGGGATACATTAGTGACTATAGTTTACAGAGTGCTTTGGTATTTATAGTGATATTTGGCTTTCTTTATAGGAAAACCAAAGGAATATGGGGGGGGGGTGTCATTCCAGAATCAAATTTGGATCATCTTGTTAGGCTGGAGGACTACCTTTAGGTAATCCTAGAGATATTATTAATATATATATGTATGTATACATATACATAAACACACATATGTATACACACATATGTGCATGCACACAACGTGCACACACACACACACGGACACACACACACACACAAGCAAAAAAGGTCCTAGTCTCCCTGCTAAAAACCAATTAGAATATGAGCTTCCACCTCAACAATGTGGCCTGGAAGAACAAAAGAATTTGCCAGGATCCAGCATTTGAAAATGGAAAAGGAAACAAACAGAAAAACTCAGCCAAACCATCACAGCACCTGTGGAATTCTGATATGATAAAATTTGAACAAACCCATACCTGTTTCTACCGAACTGACGTCCAACGTCAATGTTGGTTTGTATCTTTCTCACTTGGAGTTAGCTAAAACAAGGACAGTTGGAGACAAGCTGACCAATGATGTATAATCATTTAGGTCCATTCAAAGGCATAGCAGCCAGCTGGTGCTTTCAAGGTGACTACATTTCTTCTGAGGTTTAGGGAAGGAAATGAGGAGGGAATAACATTGCAGATCCTTTCAAACTTTTTCACAATTCTAAACAGAAACCTTAGAACTTCTGATAGACCAGTTTTCCAAAAAAAGAATTTGGGCTTTAGACTATGATCTCTCTGGAGCCATTTTCCTGTCTATTTAAATGTAAACCTATGAAGGCTAGTATAGTGATATATTTCGTTTACAAACTTTAGTTGTAAACTAACTGGACATAAAACATTGGATTCTCTGTGTCATCAGCATTAAATGTCTATGTACAAATGGCATTATTTTTCTCAAAACCATACTCTGTCCATTCCCTGAATTAAATTTACCACTGTGGTTTGATTCCTTATTTTTTGATGGGCAGAGTTGCAATTTGGGTAAGAAAAAGGAGTCCTTGCACTTGTTAGAGGCCAGGCAAGGTTACCAAGGACTCATTCTGGCTCCAGAAAGGGAGATAAATCATCATCACTACTCCCTAAAACCAGATCATCTCCTCTCCACTCTCTTAAGGGAGATGATCCCAAGAGAGGGGATGGTCTGTACTCCCTAAAACTGGTAGCAAATCATTCCCACTCCTCTTTGATATAGGAAGACAGTCACTGCCAACTTTGCCACCTGCCACTCTGGACTTGACTGTCCACATAGAACCTTCAAAGGATCTGAATGTAGTCAACTTCTTCATATCTCCAAGCTTTCTGCAGATGGCAGAGCCCATTGTGGACAGGGCAGCTTACACCTTTTGTTTCATGAATGCATTGGACATCTGAACATCCTGTCAGCTCTTGGACAGATCCTGCCTCAGTCCTACCATGGCTGAGATCCAGCTTCCTGTTGAGCTTCAGGCAGATCTCTCTTTGGCTGCCAGAACATGACGCAGGCTATTAATTTCTGCCTCCAATTTAGTGAGCTCAGATTTGAGCTCCTCTTGCTCAGCCTCTGTGAGAACCTCTAGTTCAGCAGTTGGATGGGATTTGTCAGTGCCCTCAGAGGTCTCCATCATGGACTGGAAAAGAGTATCTTCATTAAGAGAGTCCAGGTCCAATTCTTGGTAGGAAGAGTCTAAATCATGACCAGTGGAGAAATAATCTTGACCTGCAGAGTTCAAATCTAGGCCTACGTGGATAGAGTCTCTCCTGGTGTGCTGGGATACTAGGTCCAAATGATCCATGACATGGCTGGTAGAAGAGACAGTGTGGCCAGTGGGGTGTTTGCACATGCATGGTGCATGCCTCAGCCCTCTTGGTCCACTTCTGAGTGGAGGTGAAAGGGGTAGGGCCAGGTATGTGAGTGAGTGCACATACTCGGACCGCCATCCTACCTGGGTATTGCCTCAGCACGTGACACGCCGTATTGCTATTTCCATATCACAATGACCCTGTGAGGTAGGCAGTGTCATGATTACTATCCAGAAGGACAGGGTTTTTCTCTCCTGCTGTAGTAGGTGACTGGTCTTGGCTTGAAACTAAGTCTGACACCCCTTATGGGTATTTCCCTACTGCGCCAGACCCTTGAAAATCAGTTGAACCCTTTGCACTAGCAAAAATTGATGAAAAAGCCCAATACAGAAAATAAAAACTGTCCCAAAATGGGACAGGGAGTCTAGAACTCCTGGCCTCCTACCCTTCTCATTTCCCTTTCCAGGTTTCCAAAGGGGTGCTGAGAAACTCCTGCTAAACTGGAATTCCCACTAAAGTAGATTTACAGGCTTCTCAGACCTCATAGTGACTAACTTGATCCCATCAAGTACCGGCAGTGCCAGAGACTGGAATTCAGAAAAAGATTCAGAGTAGTCACATTTGTCTGTTATTTAAAAGGAGGGAGGCAGTGAAGGAGAATATAATTTTGCCAAATTAAAAACACAAATTTTTAATGGTTTTATAATACCATATACATTTTGGGAGTACTGCTTCACACCTCTATAAATGTATGTGCCACACAACAGGCACCCAAGAGTTCTAGTCCATTTACCACTATCCAGTTGATCCCCTCTACACTTTGCTCCCACTCCCTTCCCCTTCCTCTCTTGTAAACAACATTTTGTTGTCACAGACTAGGGGATTGAGTTTTTTATTTGCTCATTTGCTTTGCTTCTTTCTATTCCACATATGTGTGAAATCATATGGTATTTATCTTTATAACTTATTTTGATTAGCACAGTCATCACAAATTCCATAAATGTCACAAACGATAAGATTTCATTTTTTTAAATAGCTGTATTGTATTACATTGTATATACATATGCCACATCATTTTTATCCAATCATATATGGACAGCTACTTGGGTTGTTTCCATGTCCTGGCTGTTGTGAATGGTGCTGCAGTGAATATAGGCATAATTCTTTGAATTAGTGTTTTCATATTCTTGGAATAGAATATTTAGAAATGGAATTGCTGAATTATTTGGTAGTTCTACTTTTAAGTTTTTGAAATGCCATGCTCTTTTCCATAAAGGCTTCGCTAATTTATATCCCCACCAACAGTGTACAAGAGTTTATTTTTTCCATACCCTTGTCAACACTTGTTTCTTTTTGACATAGGCCATTCTGAGTGTTGTGAGGTGATATTTCATTGTGGTTTTGATTTGCATTTTCTAATTATAAGTGATGATGAACATTTCTCGTGTGCCTATTGTCCAAGTTGTGTCAAATTTAAGCTTAATAAAAGCAAAAACTATTGTAAGAATTTGGGAGAAAGGTATACCATGCATGGACAGTGCATGGGTTTTCAATATTTCTTTTGAATTTTCTTTCTTTGAATCCATTCACAGTTCTGAAAGCATGTCTGCCCATATACATGGTTATCAGTTATAGGAGGTGGTCTGTACAGCAAAGCAGAAGTAGTTGGAAAGAGCCTGTCATTATATCAACCCACCACATGCCCTGTTTCTACTTAGAACTTAAAATTTATATAGTGGAAAAACCAAGACTTCAGTCCCATGAGGATAGGTGGTCAGGAGTCACTTAGCTCATTGTCTGGCTATTCATTTCCAGGAAATAGCCTTGAGTAAGTCTTAGACTCTAGTCATTTTGTTTTATATTCTGGTAATTTTTGTAAACATTATCCTGTGGAATATGATATGATCCCCAACAGATTTCAGCAATTTGCCATATTCTTGCCTGCATACCTATAGTGAAACATTTAATTCTGCATCCAAACCAACTTCAGCCTTCATTTGACTTTATAGTCAATAACTCTTTCAGTGTTTTTTAAGGTGTTTTTTTTTTTAAGGTGTAAATACTAAATTATTGCTCCTGGGTTTTAGAATTTCATCTCTAAATTAGACAAATAATACATATTATATAAAGAACTCATAAAACTATTTGAAACTGAAAGCTTTTTGATGCTATTTAGGCACTAAACGTAGTTAAAATATATGATTCATAACCTATAAAGAAAGAATTTGGGATTTATTTTTAATCCTATGATGGTTTGCTTTTTTGTTTCCAAGGGAGACATCATTGACCCAATTTTTAGCAAATAATGAACTTTGAATTATTTCTCTAGTAAAGGTGATGGATTTATACTAATCCATTGTAAAGGCAAATGATACAAGATAATGGTATTTTTTTCTCTTAATGTTTACAAGCCTGTATATATTATGCTTTATAAAAAAGTATTAAAACTTGAATGTAAAAGCAAAGCCTTACCTTGGGGATGGAAGAAATAAGAGTCCAGTAATTGATATTTTAGTCTGAAAATGATTAGGGACTTGTACCAATGCCAGCAAGTTTAACCATTTGACTTCTTTTGTTATTAAAGATGAATAAGTAGGGGCCTCCCTGGTGGCCTAGGGGTTCAGTCTCAGTGCTACCACCATGATGTGACAGCCCACTGCAACAGCCTGAGTTTGATCCCAGGGAGGGAGCTAGTCCACATATGGCACAGCACATCTCTCCTACCTTGCCCACTGCTCCCTTAGCAGTGTATTTCAGTCAGTCTTCCTATTCTGCTCTCCACTCTGTCTGTGGTAACTCCTCTCACGACCCCAAACCTCTGGCATACAACCCAGTTCTTCTATGCAAAAATAAATCCAAAAAAAAAAAAAAAAAGAAAGGAAAAAAAAGATGAATATGAAGCTTCTTGATTATATTGACTTAAAAAAATCCACTTTCGGGCCTCCCTGGTGGCGCAGCGGTTAAGCGCTGCGCTGTGGAGCTGTCGGCAGCTGTAATGCGAGTTCAATGCCCAGCCGGGGAGATTCCCACATGGTGCGGCAGACCTCTCCTGCCTTGCCCGCTGCTCCCCTCAGCAGTGTGTTTCTGATCTGCCTGTTCTGCTCCCCACTCTGTCTCTGGTGAAGCCTCTCGCCGCCCCACACCTCTGGCCTGTACCCCAGCTTGTATGTATAAATAAATAGATCTTTAAAAAAAAAATCTACTTTGATGGTTCAGATTGCTTCTAAAAAACTGACAGCTGATATTGTAGTTTGATCATTTGCTGTGCTAGATTTAACCATAGTAAATTCTCTAGGGCTTTATTCTATTAATATAGAGTACTGTTATGAACATTTTGTACATTTTACCAGGAAAAATGTTTAAATATCTAATTGAGCCTGAAAATAAGGTATATAGTTGAAGCCCTAATCTAGTCAGAATGTTTTAAGAGTAGGAAAAAACTGGTAGTTGGACTTTTCTTGTGGAAAGCCAGAATATTATATTTTATTTCAATTTGTAAGTTAGTTTCATTTACTTTATATCACAGCCCAAACCCATCAATAATATATTCAATGAGTCACCTTTCCCATAGCTATTCTCTGGCATGAACTGGAATATTTGCTGTAGTTTTATAGCTGCAAGGGTTATTGCTAGCAATCTTCATATTTCAGTAGTTGAATTGATTTCTATTTAAGACTAGGATGACATTCCTTTCAGCAGCCCTCCTTTTTGGACAAATTTACTTAAAATTTTTTCTTTTAGGTATATTATAGAATAGGATTTTCTTTCCTGAAATCCAAATATACTATCAGAATATTAAATTGGAGCTTACTACTAATTGTTAGTCACTCTCTTTGATGCTATATATAATTGTGGCAGGGGGCCACAATTTAATTTAGAGGAATTCTAAATTAAAATTTAGAATCTGGTTATATGTGAACAACCAATCCCCTCTACCCCTCAAGTATTCATTTGCATGAGTTGATGGGATATGTATTAGGAGGAATTTTGTGTACAGATCCTTAGAGGTAGAAGAGGAATGACAGTGAGATGGTGTGATAGAGAAAAGGGAAAGGACAATGATGAAAAGATGTAGGAGCATCCCTAGAAAAAATGAGGGATCTTTTTGAATGCATGAAAACTGTATATACAAAGGCCTATAAAGAGTAGCAAGGGTGGGGCCTCCCTGGTGGTGCAGCGATTCAGCGCTGTGCTGTGGAGCTGTGGCGAGATGCGAGTTTGACGTCTGGCCGGGGAGATTCTCACATGGCATGGCAGACCTCTCCTGCCTCTCCCGCTGCTCCCCTCAGCGGTATATTTCTGTCGATCTGCCTGTTTTGCTCCCCACTCTGTATCTGGTGAACCCTCTCGCTGCCCCACACCTCTGGCCTGTACCCCAGCTTGTATGCATAAATAAATAAATCTTTAAAAAAAAATAAGGAGTAGCAAGGGCTACTTAAATAGTGTATTTTATTCCAAAGAATGGCCTTTTCACCAATGTTTGCAGAAAATTGGTGATACCAAGAATTTTCCCAGACTTTAAACCAGAACCAGAACCTGTTCTCTTAATGCTGAGGAAGAAGGGCAAAAAACAGCCCATAAATTAAGGTTAAATAAAGGGCAATATGGTAGACTTAGGGGGGAATTCACAATGAAAGGAATTCTTACTCTTTTTTTTTTTATTTGAATGAGAAAGTTGGTGGTAGAGAACAGATCCTTCTTTCTCAGAGGTTTTGATTTTTGTTTTCTTTTTATAGAGAAAGATAGCATGTTGAGAGATGAATCCCAGGGACGGTAGCAGGGAGTTATCTAAGAGAAAGAAGTGGACAAAACTGGTACATGAACTAGAAAAGCCTTGATCAATTACTGATTGGTGGGTGTAGGTCATAGTTACTCTGCCAAGTAATTAAGGTCTTGGTCAGGATCTAGAAATTCAGAGGATGGCTTAAAAGGGAGCAGGGGATGGTAAAAAGACAGTTGACACTTCTCGCAAACATCCTCTTCCCCAGCTGACACATTTCATGAATAACATACAATTCCAACAAAGACATAGACTGTTACTAAAATGTTGGCAGGGGACCCATATTATTTGAAGGAGATAATGTTAGGTTTCTGTATGTATGACCCTAATTAAGCAGTAAGATTTATCTGGAGGATGTACAGATTTTGAGTATCAGGAGACACATCTCCTTTCAAGTGACAGAGCACAGGATGGACATATACAGAGAAGACAGATCAGAAGCACATGGAAGGGCTGACCCTGAATATAGAGGACTCCTAAAAATAACTGGGGAGGCTGGGGCTAGAAAAGTTCTAAAGACCTGAAGCTTGACACCTAATGTTTAAAACTAGCAAACATGAGGGCGAAAGTAGGTTGACTACTTTCTGTAGATGCCTATAGATGTAGAGGAGGTAGATGCCTGGGGAATAATCAAGGTTTTAATAGAAAACTTAAAATGTTTCAAAGGTTGTGACCATTATGGTGGATTTTCTGTAACAACAACAATAGGCCTGGACTCTACTCTTTAGTTACTTAGTTATTCTTGTCTTAAAACTGTCAAGCCTGCTATGGCAACAGCATAATAATTACTTTATTTCCTCCATTCTGAGACACAATCAATTGAAGATGCATCTTTGTTTTAATAAGAAGTTTTTAGGGGGAACAACCTACTGTATTAAGTTGTAATTGCCTTTAAGATAAAATCCCAATTTTAGAAACATTAAAATGCCACAAAATGTGCATCTTAGAATTAAAGAACTACTAGAGTAGTACAGCAAGCTTCAAATACTGATGACTCTGCTCAATTCTTCTATGGGAATTCAGAACGGACCTTTAACTATACCGGTTCCTTTCCCCTTTCTGAAAGAAAGGACAAATGGGAACTTTATATAAATGGGATCATATCTCAACCTGGCATCCATTACAAAATGACTCAAGCTAGGTGAAACACACCATAAAGAAGAGGAGCAAGGAGTCAGGGTAGGAATTTAGAATCCCTGAAACATACATTAAATATTCGCTGTGATACTAAAAGTAATGGAAAACATATGTTTACTGACTACTTACTATGTGCCAGGAAATGTTCTAAGGGCTTTCATATGCTATTTCATTCAATTCTCATAATAGTTTCAAGAAGTAGGTATCAGAAATACTATTAATCTTTGTGAGACTCAGTTTCTCCATTTGTGCACATCAGGAAATCAAGGAATAACTGGTCTGAGGACATGTAGTTATTAAATAGAAAACTTGAGATATTAATCTAGTCTATCTGGGGTTTTTAAAAACCTCATTTTTTTACTTAATATTCTCTTCCTTAACAGTTCTAAAATATATACATATATATATATATATATAAACTTTATAAATAACTACCACTAACCTCTCAACTAAGAAATTTGTTTCCAGTGTTTTCTTTCTTTCTTTCTTTCTTTTTATAAATATATATTTTTATTGTTATTTATGTCTTTTACATTTTGTATTCCCCTTGGGTAGCCCACCACCAATTCACCCGTGATCCATCTTCATGGTCCCTTGTGTTCTT
>PVIJ01020050.1:0-21933 GCA_004024925.1 Scalopus aquaticus | reverse complement strand
TATTTTTGGACATCTGGGTTGCTTCCATACCTTTGCTATTGTGAATAGTGCCGCAATGAACATACGGGTGCATGTATCCTTTCGGATTAGTGTTTTTGTGTCCTTTGGGTAAATTCCCAAAAGTGGGATTGCTGGGTCGTATGGGAGCTCCATGTTTAGCAGTTTGAGGAATCGCCATACAGCTTTCCATAGTGGTTGGGCCAGTTCACATTCCCACCAGCAGTGTAGAAGAGTTCCTTTTTCTCCACATCCTTTCCAGCATTTGTTGTTGCCTGTATTTTTAATGACACACAGGTAATTTTAAGAGACTCACTGGCCTTCAACAAACTGCTTAACAGCTGCTCAGGGCTTCCCAACCTTGGCACCAGCTTTTGTCTTCTCTAAGTTGGCTTTTTTTGCTACCTCTCCTCTGCCTGGCTGCAGAGAACTTGGCAAGGGCTTTCTCCCTCAGCCAATTTTGGGCTCCACTCATGTCTGCCCCTTCCTGCCTGCCCTGGCCATTGCCTTTCTGGGCTGTGCCCTTGGGAGTGCCGGGCAGCGCACAGGCTGCTTTTGGCCATCGAGGCCCACCGGCCACCCCTGGATTCCCATCTCCTGGGGTGTGCAAACAATACCATCCACCCCCAGTGTCCCAAAACATAATATCAACCTGCCAAAGTTCCTTCGCTGTCTGGTGGTATTGTTAGTCCCAGTCTATCAGCCTTTTTCCTTGCGTCAGCACTGGACGAGCTCTGAATTGTGGTCCTTTTTCTTTCCCAATGAGTCTGCTGCCTCAGGGGTTGTGCGCTGGTCCTCACAGGCCATCTCCTTCTCATCCCGCAACTCCCAGACCTTGTCTCCTCCTGTGCTCCTGCAGTGTCTTCAGCTTTTCCTGCAGCTCCTGGACTTCGGTCACCTCTGATACTGCCATAGTGCCTCCAGCATTGTCCAGCTCATGGTCTGCCACATTTCAATCCCTCCTCGGGTCCTCAGAGGGCTCCATGCCCATCTGCATTGAATTATCCTGCCGAGCACGCCAACTGTGGTGGCAAGAAGACTCTAGGAACACAGGTTCTCAATGGGGTGGCACAGATGGGTCAAAAGGACAAGAGGAGGCGTCTTGGAGCCCTCAGTGGCTTATTACATCTTCCTTGTAAGGCAGCCAGGTGCAGGGCAGGTAGGGTGGCCAGGGGCCAGGAGGCTAGCAGGCCTCCTAGACCCCAGCAAATCTTCAGCTTTTCGGGGCCCTCTGCTGCTGCCACAGTCTTCTTCAGGCTCCCACCATCAAGCACATGTGTAGGCTGCAGAGGCCCGTCACAGAGCGGGTAGGTGGAAAACCCTCAAAACTCTTTTGCCCACCCTACAGTATCCAAAGACTTAACATGATATCTGCTATTCCCAGAGTACGGAGGAGAGGAGGCGGCGGGGGGCCGAGGGGCAAGGGGCCAAGCGAGGTGAGGTGAGGCAGGTGAGGAGAGAGGAAGGGAAGTGAAGGGAGGGAAGGGGGAGGGGAGGGGAGGGGAAGAGGTGGGTAGAAAGTGAGTAGAGAAGGAGATCACAGGTGGCTATTCTGACCCTCAGCAAATGCTTAAGAATGACACAATCCAGGGGCCTCCCCGGTGGCACAGCGGTTAAGTGCTGCGCTGTGGAGCTGTTGGCAGCAGCGACGCGAGTTCGAAATCCGGTCGGGGAGAATCCCACATGGTGCGGCAGACCTCACCTGCCTTGCCCGCTGCTCCCCTCAGCAGTGTGTTTCTGATCTGCCTGTTCTGCTACCCGCTCTGTCTCTGGTGAACCCTCTCGCTGTCCCACGCCTCTGGCCTGTACCCCAACTTGTATGTATAAATAAAATAAATAAATCTTTAGAATGACACAATCCAGTTCATGCTACAAAATGCTGTTTTCTTCTGGTTCCCTGAATGCAGTGTGTTCAACTACAAAAGTTTAAAATCATAAGATGATATCATTTTAATCTTTTTTTCATCTTCCTAAATTTTACACATCTGGCCAAATATAAAATCAGAACCAGGGGAATTATTTTTACTTGTGAGGTTCATGCGGACACTTTGAGTTTTGAGCCCATTTAGATCTTTCCTTCAGAGTTACTTGCTCCCTTTGAGAAAGGCCTGTGGTGCTGGGTGAAAGCTTCAAAGACCTCTGTAAGTGGATGGAATGAGCACACATGGGAAGCCAAGAACAAAGCTTATTATGTTTAGGTTATGACTATATAACAGCTGAGATCTCCACTCATTCGCAGTGGCTGTCCAAATTTATGAGCTGAAATGTTTATATGTTGATTTCAACTCTGCCCTGGTTGGTTTTTGTCCTAGGATATTTGCAGGGTTCCTGATTTCAAATATATTTAGATAAAGCAATCCCCATCAAGGCATCTGGCATTGTTGCTGAAATATCACTTCACTCCATCTTCAGTCTCTCTGCAGTGGGCCTCTCTGAGACAACCCTTTCACCACACACTCCCAAAAGCAAGTGCTATTTAAAATACCAAATCACCAATGAAGTAAACTGCTATCCTATTATTTATTAATATTTAACACTGATTTTCCAATAGTGAAATAATGTATTCCTGAGTAATTAATCATGTTCTTGTATTTTCATGAATCTTGGGTTTTTAAATGTCTTTTGATGGCCAAAAAGTCAATATTTCACTTAGTATAAATTTTCATTTCACTTTAGAAAAAGTGGAAATTAAAATATTATAAAGTGTTTGAAAGGACAAATTGTTGATTGGAATGGACATTTTATCTTCTATGTCTTTGAATGATTTTATTTTCTAATCCTCTATGTGGCTCTTCTTATTTAAAAGTTGTACATTGGAGCCATCGATAATGATGTTCTTCATCTCCGTATGATTCAGATTTAATAATTATTGTAACACTTATTAAAGGCACTCTACTTCCATCATCAATTGATGTTATATTTATAGTGTTGCCCTATTCAAAAAATTATAGACTGGAAATTTCTTTTGATCATCTCCCACAAGTGTCTAAATTACTTCATACTTGGCTGAGTCTATTTCTTAAAAAACAAGCTAGACATTCAAATCTATTGTCTAATGTTTTATCTGAAAGTGTGTTCCAAATATAGCATCACTGAAACTAAATTACCATCTTACTTCAAAATGGAAGACACATGATTCATCTTTGTTTAATTATTTTCAGAATTCAAAAATAAAGCTGAATCAGGCTTCCCACAAGCTCATCATATTAAGTCAAGAGAGGAAGTTAGGGTATTTTGTTTGTGAAAAACAAGGGAGAAAATATGTCATATTTTCAACTAGATTAAAATCATCAAAATAGGCCTCCCCGGTGGCGCAGCGGTTAGGCGCTGCACTGTGGAGCTGTCGGCAGCGGCGACGCGATTTCAACGCCCGGCCGGAGAG
The DNA here is from genome assembly GCA_004024925.1 of Scalopus aquaticus. Lineage (NCBI taxonomy): Eukaryota > Metazoa > Chordata > Mammalia > Eulipotyphla > Talpidae > Scalopus > Scalopus aquaticus. The sequence goes on along the minus strand of PVIJ01020050.1, from coordinate 18,554 downwards.
AATCCCACATGGTGCGGCAGACCTCTCCTGCCTCGCCCACTGCTCCCCTCAGCAGTGTACTTCTGATCTGCCTGTTCTGCTCCCCACTCTGTCTCTAGTGAACCCTCTCGCCGCCCTATGCCTCTGACCTGTACCCCAGCTTGTATGCATAAATAAAAAATAAATCTTTAAAAAAAAAAACAAAAAAAAAACATCAAAATACTGAGGAAATAGACTTCATTGATTTTGAAAAGAAACTATAAGACTTGTGCTATATTTTCATTATTTTGTATTAAGAAGGCAAAAATAAAATAGCAATTTTATTTCCTCTTATGCATATTACTTTATAAAATATAAACTACTCTTTTGCATGATATATACTACATTATAAGATTAATATTCTAAAAATTGAAAGTTTACTTGTGATATTTAATTATAGGAGGACTGTTATTTTCTATTTCTTTGACATTTAAATGTAATACTTTCTTAATCAAAAGTTCAAATACCTTTTAGAGTTGCCTTATGTATCAATACGCTAACAGATCTAATCAACATGTAGCTAACTTTAGAAGGATAATGTTGTGATGTACTATAGGAGCTTGACATCAAGTCAATAGGTTTAATAAAATTACAGGGAAGGAGAAATGTATTTTTCTAGTTTGATTGGGATTTCATATAAATATTAACATCAATTAATTATTTCATGTTAATTAACTTAGTGGGATTTCATGTTAAATGAAACATTATTGTTCCCCTTATAATGATATGAAGGTAAAGAGCAAAAATCTGCAAAACCTATGATATGTTTATTACTCTTGTTCTCAAACTTAGAGTTAAAATTTCCAGAGTGTTCATGTTCCATGGTTAGGTTTTATAACTGCACACACACACACACAAAAGGAATGAAAGGATATGTGTTTCTCCAAAGAAACTTTTTTTTAGGGATGCTCAACCTCTATGGTTAAACACCAACTTGTCAGTGAGAATGATCGCAGAGGTAAAAATATTCAACTTGTCAACCAGACCAACTCATTTCAACATGTTAGAGAATTGGAGGAATAGGAGAAATTACAAGTCACAATTTGAGACTATACAAAACGTTGCCATTACAAAATACTAATTTGATATTTAAAAACCGTATTAGCTTTTCTATATGCCAGGCATTTTTTTTTTTCAGTCCAATTCAAGGATGGGACTCAGGGTGTTTATGAACCTTTGTTGAATGTTTGCAAAATTTGATGGGATAAGTTTGTGTATATTTGGTGAGGGGTGGGGGTAGGGAACATAGTTAGAAGAGCCATAGCCTTTATGGAGCCTCCAATAAATTTTGACACCCAAAAACTAAGGTTGACTGCTTATGCTCCATTCTGTTCTGATATTTGACTGCTTTCTATCATTTTCTTCTGTCATTACTCTTTCTAAGGCAGTTTATTGTACTCTAGGCGCATATTCTAAATGGTTGAAACAAAAAGCTCAATTTCCATTGTCTTTGCTCCATGACGCAATTTAATAGTGACCTGGGTAAATCCTAAGACATTACTCTTAGTAAGATAACACCTACTAAAACAAACTGTCATGGAGCTGTGTTAAATATGTGTGCAAATATGCAACTCATTTATAGGATCATTTTCTTTTTCTGTTTTTTTTTTATTATATGGATATGAGCAAATTATCATTCTAACATTTAATATGAACTCAAATGTCTCCAGTCTCAAAAAGAAACCAGATGGAATTCACAGGTATTTTTTTTTATTAAACCCATTAAAAGTGAAGTGTTTCTCTCCCTCACCTCCACTTTCACCCCCCCGTCCATTGTAGTGTAAGTGAGTTAAGGGTTGTCAGTGTTTTTAAAGTACAAAATCTGTGGGAAATGGGAGTACTGGATATCATTTGTATGGTGAGTTGGACATATTATTACTAACAATATATATTTTTTTAAGTTTTTATTACCCTTTTATCTATTTACTGTTATTTTTGCTCTCCTTAACCCAGAAAGTTTTTAAATGCACTTTTATAGGATTATTTAGAAACCCAGCTCATGCTTAGTATAGTCACCAAATACTTCCCTGGTTTCACAAATTATGGATGTTTTTGTAATACTTGTCTTTTTTTTTTTAAAATCAGTTATTTGATTTAAACATTTTATCTATTTATTTTGAGATAATTTTAGATTTGTAGAAGAGTCACAAAACCAGTACTAAGAAGCCTATAAAATCTTTAGCCATCTTCCTCTTATGTTGACATCTTAAAAATTCATCTAAAATTATTAAAACAAAATAGCTGATCTATTTCTATTAGCTAAATTGCTGCCTTATTTGAATTTTACCAGTTTTCCCACTAATGACCAATTTTTAGTTCCTGACTCTAATTCAGCCTCCCATATTGCATTTATGTGCCACATCTCCTGATACTCCTTCAATCTGTGACAGTCGCTTAGTCTTTCTTGTCAATCATGGTCTGTACATGGTGGATTAGTACCCGTCAGTTATTTATAGAATGTCTGTGAATGTGCACCTGGCTGACTTTTCCCCATGAGTATACTGACATTAGGTATTATTGGGAAAGGTACTATGGAGACTACATACCCTTCTTCCTGCATCATGTCAGTGAGTATGTAGCTCCAGTATGACCTATTGGGGATGTTAACCTCAATTACTTTGTTAAAACAGAATCTGCTAGTGTCTCACAACTAAATTCAATGTTTTTCTTTGTACTTATTAAATATTTGTGTGGAAATACGTTGAGTCTATGCAAGTACTTTATTTACACTTAAACTATTGCTCCAGAATTTCACTATCTATCTGTAGACATCTTGTGATGTTCTAAGGGTAGTTTTCTATTCCCTTCATCTCTTCTATATTTACAAGTTTGAATTATTTTGTATTAAAGTGGTGACCCCTCGCTTATATCATTTATTTATGGAAATTTGTTGTTGTTTTACTACCAGCATAGAATCATACATAATTGCTTTATTCTTTGAACTGCTTCTGTCACTAATGATGTTAATCCTGAGTGCAACCAAACTTTATCAGGCTAGTCTTTCATTTTAGCTCTTGTACTCTGGTTGTGATTCCATCTTTTTTTGATTATTTGTTTGAACATTCTCTTAACTTCTAGCACCACAAGATACTCTAGGTTGACTGTAAAATTTTCCCTGCCCAACCCTGAAAACCTCCATGTCTCCAAGAAGCCCTGATACCTTTTATTGCAAAATCGTATTAAGGAACCAAGAACTGGGTACTAATTGTGCCTATCACTAGTGGAATTACTGCTTTAGTAACTCTCTGTTGATAGAACAGGAAACATGTATATGTTTTAACATGGGTATTCATACATTATCTATCCTCTATCTCCCAGAAAAAAAAAAATTCTCTTCTTTTTAAATGTATGTTTGTTTGTTTTTTTAGAAGATTTATTTATTTATGTATGCAAGCTGGGGTGTAGGCCAGAGGTGTGGGGCGGTGAGGGTTCAGTACAGGCAGGTGGACCGAAATACACTGCTGAAGGGAGCAGCGGGCGAGGCAGGAGAGGTGGGAGTCCCATGTGGGACTCTCCCTGGCCGGGCATCGAACTAGAGCCGCAGCTGCCTGCGACAGCTCCACAGCGCTGCGCTTAACCCATTGCGCTACCAGGGAGACCCGTAGATATGTTTCTTATCTGAATATTTAAATTAGGTAATAAATTCATGAGTCGAGGAGCATATTATCAGCTAAAAGATGAGGGAAAGGACCCTAGCAGGTGTCATTCTCTGTAACATCACGGCTAAAGATGACTCTAAACAATTTGTAGAATATTCCCTTATCCAACAGATAAGGGCACAGTTTGAGGTAAGGAAGAGAAACCTGTTATATCAGTAAGTGAGGTTATAACAGGAGTTCTCAAATGCTCTTGTGTTTACATTTATGGTTATAACTTCTCAGAGAGTAGTGGGCAAGGATGTACAAGTATGTAAAATATAGAATAAACAAAATTCATTTCTATTATATTTGACTTCTTTTTTATCTTTCCTGGGTTGTAGGAATGCCACCTCTGCAACCCTTCTCCTCTCTATCCTCATCAGTCTAAAAACAATGTCAGCAACCATCAATAATTAAAAATCAACATTTTGCTGCTACTTAACTATTACCAAAGTGTTTCTACATTCATATCATCTTATTCCATATCTCAACACAGTGGTTACACATACACAAAAATGCACTACACACACAAACCTTATGAACCAAGGATGTGTAAGATTGTTACTGTCACTTGCCTCTTCTCTGAGTTATTGCATTGTTTGCCAAAAGCTTTCCTGTATTTATTCCAGAGACTTTTTCTTTCACCTTTCTCATTACCACTGAATAATTAACAGGTTTCCTTTATCCCTGTACTTATGAAAAATTTTAATTATTTATTATTACTTTGCTAAGTACTATCAATATTAAGAAAATAAATAAATACAATACAGCCCCGAACTCTTCTTCTTTGAGGATATACCTCAATGCCAAAATTAAGCATGATAGATGCAATGGTAGAAATTTTATAGACCAAAGGCGGACATCTAAGTCAGACACTCAGGAGAAACTCTCCGGAAGGCTACATGATAATCTAAATTTGGATGGCCAAGATGGAAGGAAATAGGTGGTAAAGTAGGTTTTCATTTGTAAGGAATGGCAATTATAAAAACACAAAAGCATGAAACACACAAAAGACTTTGGAGATGTAAAGAGCTTTAGTTAACTGAGAGAGCAAGCCATGAGGAGAGTGTTTTGGAGAGGTAGTATAAGCCTGATAATGACAGGACTTACAAAACATGGCAAAAGTTTAGTCTCAAAAACTTGGGGAAGTATGTACAAATTTCAAATCTAGGAGTAACATGATAAGAATGTCAGAAATATCATTCTGAAGATAATGTAGAAGGTGGTATGGTTATGGGGTAAAGGAGCCACACAGCAAGGGCCAAAACAACAGGAAAAAGCATATTTTCAGGCTACAAACAATGTGTGTCTTATTTTAGGGGTATTTATGAGATTGCAGTGAATTTGGGAGAGCTAAAAGAGCAGAGCTAGAAGTATCGATAAGAGATAGGGATTGAAGCTACGAATTCAGAAAAACACTGACTTTGGTTTGGTCTTTTGAGTAAATGGGTGTCTCATGTCTGCAAACATGAATAAAAGAAAGAACAGGTGCAAGAAATAAAATTGAACATTTTATTTGACATATTCTGAGTTTAACAAAAAAACTTTTGGTAGACTTTTGGATATGTAGGGCAACTGCTGAGCACAGATTGTGAGACAAAAGCAGAAAGTTGCATCCATTCATACGAGAATAGAATCTGAAACACAAAGAAGAAAGGCCATTTTGCCAAAGGATAAGGGCACAATTTGAGGTAAGGAAGAGGAAACAATGAATGTGAGTATCTCTTATAAGCCTTAGAGCTAAACTAAAGTGCTAGGAGAGAGGGAAGTGGAATAGGAGAAAAGCTTTAGGGTCAGTGGGTTCAGCTTTGTTTAAGGAGAGAGGGATGTGTCCATATATCACACAGGGGAATAAGAGGGGGAACCTATAAGGTGAAAAGGGATTATGGAAAATTATGGTCCAGGGCCTCCCTGGTGGCACAAGGGGTTAAGTCTCAGCACTATGAGGCTATCACCAGTCACTGCAGCAGTTTGATCCCTGGCCAGGGAGCTTCCCACATGGCGTAGCAGACCTCTCCTGCCTCGCCCGCTGCTCCCCTCAGCAGTGTATTTCAGTAGATCTGTCTGTTCTGCTCCCCACTCTGTCTCTGGTGAATCCTCTCACACCCCACACTCCTAGCCTACACCCCAGTTCTTGTATGCATAAATAAATCTTTTTTAAAAAAAGAAAATTATGGTTCAAAGTTCTAAGGACGCTCAATAAGAGAATGATCATTCATTCATTCATTTTGGAAAGGATATGATGGACCAGCCATGTGGAAAGCCCTAGGAATCATTAGTGCATAGATTGCGCACACAGATCTTTATTTTCCACAAACACTTTCACAGGCTGTTACCATTTTCAGAATTTACCCAGATTCCTTGATTCATGACCCCCTTCTATCTTCAAAGCCAGACTTATCTTGTATACTTATTCAAACATTTTAAAATATTATTAAATAGCGTTCACTCTGTGACCCCATTCTTGGACAATGGGTGTATTTCCTATGCATATGTAAGAGAAATGACATGCCTCAATTAGCAGTGGTTATGCTGTCTCTGGGTAGAGGTGACAGCAGTGATTTTCTTTTCTTCATTTTTCATATCTGTTTACTTTTATTATTATATGGTACCTATATTGAAAAATCAAGAACATCAGAGGATTAGGAAGGGGGCGGAAAGAAGCTGAAGGCAATAACACTGTAAAAGAGCAAAAGCATCTCCAGCGGGTCAGGACAGGGACTAAATTTTGAGCAGGTACTGGCGCCCTCTGCTGGTCAATCCTGCAGAACCTGCAGAGACAAGGCCACTGTATTTCAGAAACCTAAGCCTGGTTTTGGTGGGCCCATGGCAGTTCTGATAGTTCAGGAGTTAAAACGTCTTCCAACTTCTGTTACAGGATCTACCAGCAGATTGAGCTTAACTACACATTTGAGGGGTCACTACACGAACTTAAAAAATACCTCCCATAAATGTGGACAGTCACAGAAATGGATATGTGTGAGAACAGGCCCAGAAAAATACAGCACATGCTGACCTGCCAATATTGTACCTCTTGAGTCTGATCTAAAGAAAATAGCTTCTTGGATGAGAATACTGGGTCCATGACCTCTGCTGAGAATGTGACCGTGTGTGCTGCAAAGCTTAAATAAACAAAGCTAAGACTTTTCACTGGAAAAATCCAAAGGGGGATAAAACAACTTATTTTATGTGCTACTAAGTTAAGTTCTAACTGCCTGGGTGAATGGGTGATGAAGGACGAAAGTTTTATAAGTGACTAGCCAGGAAAGGATTCCATGCCCTAAATAAATAATTGAATGTGTGTTCTCCTACAACTAGTTAGGTGCAGCTCTCAGAAACTGCTTAAATGACAGCAGTGACACCAGACAGTGCTCTGCTATTTGGGGCTTGGACAAGGACAGGCTGCAGATTACCCAGAGGAAAATTAAAGGATTTCACTGGAAGGAGGCAAAGAGAAACCTGCCATGGAGTTAGGGTGTTTGGGGGTCAGGGGTGAGGGTGAGGACAGGAGATACGCTTAACTAGAGAAATCAGATGAGTCCTGATTCCTCTGAGAAGCTAAGAAGCTTATCTGAGAAGCTAAGACTTGAACAAAATACAACTAAATATACTATGTATGAATGAAACATAAATAAGCCGGCAAGTTTTCGAAATCTCTTAATCTTTGAGTGTCATTTTTACATTACAAAATTGCAATGAGTGATAATTATTCCTAGAATAAAATGTGATCTTTAATGAACATTTTAATGTGAACATTTCACATTTAACAAAATATGAATAACTAAATCTCGGGCTCTCTGAGTACCAGCCTGTGGTTGACAGTGGATAACAACCTCCTCTGTTTTCTCTGCTCCTAACACATTGAGCTTAGATGTTTTGTGTATTAATCATTACTATATTTTTTTAATTTTAAGGAGTTCTTTTTAATTGCAGTGACACTGGTTTACAATGCTGTATTTTTAAAGAGTATTGCCTTTAATTACCATGTTCGTTACCATCTCCAAATGTAAACATCTAGTTGTTCTGCCTAGATTTTCCCCGAAACCACTAACCTCTCTGACCTCTACCTACCACCCTTCAAAATCAGCTTTAAATGCCAGTCCCTCCAAAAAGCCCTTTCTTGATCACGCCATCCTCCCTGCACTCACAATTTCCTCTATTTTCTTTCTATTATCAATAGATCACACTGAAATACCAATTTGTTGAACGATGACCTTTTTCTACCCCCTGCACAAACTCCACCACTGGATTGTAAGCTCTCTGAGACCAGGTACCTTATTTTTATTCCTGATACTCTTCCCAGAACACAATAGGAATTGCATAATAAGCATTTGTTAGATAAGCAAATACAGTTTTTTTTTCCTACTGTAGATAAACTTGATTTTAGTAACTATTAGGCTAAAACATGCAGGTATCCTATCATATAATTTTAAGGATTATGTCTATAGGAATCAAAGTTTGAAAAAAGCATTTAAGACTGAAAACAATTTTGCATTCATAGTTCACCTGAATCAAGCAAAGTACTAGGTCTAAAATCACTTTTCTTTAGCTGATCCTGCTTCTCTTTATTATTTGTTTGTACATTTTTTTCTATATTTCTGTAACCCCCAGTGTGAGAAAAACTAAACATATATTAAACATATCAATTGGGAATCCTACATTCTATTATAATATACTCTGTAGTCTATCTGTAGTTAAAGGCCATGGATATCATTGGGAGGGATTAGAGAGCTAGTGTATGAGAACCCTTCCCAACTCTCTATTATGGTGAGTGATTTCCTTTACTAATTTTGCTTTCTTCTATGTCGAATGGAAATCACAAGAATAGTACCTGAACATTAAAATCAATCCGCCATGTAAACTGCTTTGGAAGATTTGGCACAGAGAGATCGATAACCCAAGTGGAATTCAGTGATGATCAGAAACATTTTTTTTTTTTCAATTAAATAGGAGAACTTCTACATAGAACAGAGAAAAGAAAGACAAAATCCTCCATTCTCTTATTTACTCTGTAGTCTACTATATCATAAAGTTTTTATCCCAGCTCTGGACAATTACACAATTCTCCCTAGAGCTCCAGAGTGTTTTGGATATTACACTAAACACAATGAGCCATCACCAACTCAGTAATGGACTTGTTAGTATTACTGAATGAGCTCAGTTTCTTTTATTTGGAAATATTGACTTCCATAATCTATATGAAGTAGACTGCATAGCTAGAATATTTCATCAGTGAGTCAGTTTGTCTCCTGGATAAAAACACTAACAAACCAAAACAAGCTTACACAAGTGGAAAACTTGGCATTGTTGAAGAATGAATGAGAAAACCTCAAAGGTGTGAATAATGTTTCATTCCCAACTGTTGTGGTTTCTGTGTAGTTGGCAAAATGTCTGTCTAGCTTTTACCTACCTATTTTAACTTGACCAGATTGCTTTAGCATCTGATGGTCTTCATTGTGAAACTCCTCAACATTATATATTTTTTAATCATTTCATCCTCCATCCCATAGTTATAAAGAAGAGGGAGTAGGCAACTTATTAAAGCCTGAAAATCTTTAATTTAAAATTATCCTTAAATCTTTAATGTAGGATTGCTTTTTTTGTCTTAAGAAACTACTTATATTCTTTCAGAAATTAAGTTTTTTGTAACTAGACATCATTACACAATCAAAGGGGTCATTCAGGGTGATTCCAAACCACCTGAAATGCTGACACAATCCGTAGTATATACTATCCAAATGTGTTGACATTTCATTTTCACCTGGTTTCAATGGCAAATTTCAACTTTTAGAGAATGGATTCATCTCCTTTGGGTGAAATTTTATCACCATAGGACATGATTGTGTTATTTTTTAATCTTATTTTTTTTGATACTTAGACTACACACAGCTTAAGAAAATGTACTAGCATCTCTATATGGTTCATTGAAAGATAAAATCTAAAAAGCGTGTGTGTGTGCATTTTCCAAGAATAGAATAGAAAAGGCAGTCTTCTTATATCTAACATAAACAGGTGGAAATAGAGACAAATGCTCTGAGCAAGTAAACAGCTCTTTAGTAATGAGACATTTGTTTATAGTCTACATATGATTTTCTCTTTTATTGAATGTAATTCTTATAATCTATTCCACCACTTACCATGCACAGATTGAGGCAGTGACAGTTCATAGCTGGCACCTATGAAATAACCTCATGAAGGAGGAAACAGGGGCCCTGGCTGGAGCAATGAAGTAAAAATTATGAATGGTGTCCAATTTTACCCTAATTGCAAGTTAATAAATTAGCGATTTACATGTGTACATTCATATACATATACTAACAGTAGACACCAGACCTCTGAGCCAGGCACAGCAGAAACAGCAGGAGAATAGCATGTTATTGAAGATGCTACCACCCAAGTACCCAAAGGCTGCCATGTTCACTATGCATCTAGTGGATTGCACCACAGTATTATAAACCCCAAATTAGGAGAGTTTGATCTTTCATCTGAGCTGCTGACAACCTGTCAAACTTCTGCAAAAAGAGATTACTCATTACCCTGGAAAGTAAGCAAATTTCCTCCAGGAAAGAAGAGTAGGAAAGAAGTTATTATGGTGAAATATTTCCAGAGGGGGAGATATTCCATCCATCATTCAATCATCACTGAACAAATCTTTTCAATATCCTTTGCCTGGGAAATTCAATGTGAGAGATCCCAGGGAAAATTCCCAAGAGCTACCATGTTCAGTGACCACAGTTGTAGCAGACAGGCTTAGGAGAACAAAGATTTCAGCACTGTTTTGGATTGGGGTTCGTTTTTCATTCTTGACCAATCCCTCCTCGTGAAGGGGCCTCCACTAATGAAATATCTCTAGCTTTCAAAACCCCTCTCTCACTTTTCTACAAACAATATCATTTGATAGGTTGTGCTTTAGATCAGCATGCTTATCTTGGTCTGCCATCTTCTTTCTGTTTTAAAAGCCAGTCTGTCTACAAGACAGCACGTTAGCAATGCCTCAAGGCTGTAGCATGGAGTCCATAGTCTGGGTGGTTGCTATAGGTTGAGACATTAATCTAAGTCACTATTGTCTGAGACAGTCTGGGAGGTTCTGCCTGTCTGATTCTGTACTCCTTCAAGTGATTTGGTCATGAAGAAAAGATGTAGAGAATGAAAGACTGTAATATGAAGTAGAAGTTAGGATCCTGAAAAGTTATTTATTAGAATTATATATTTCAGATAGAAGAGTTTTAAGCATTGTTTGAAATGAGTCATCGTGATGAAAAGGATTGAAATATAAAGATAATATTGAGCCAAGTCAAGAGCAAGACTGCAAAAGGAGAAAGGCGAATGAATCCAGGTGTGCATATGAAGTCAGTTCTAGGGAGGTCAGTTAGGTTAGGGGCTACTGAGACCCATAGAGCCAGGAAAAACAGAAACGGAGAGAAGCTGTGGATTATCACATGTGTTTTCTCCTTGGAATAAAAAGCAAGGTATTTCCTAAGACATGAGAGTTGTAAAAATGGAGCTGAGACCTAAAAATAAGTAATGAAAATTTGGCTTAGCGGCCAGGATGATATTAAAAATGATGGAATTGTAAGGTAAATATTTCTCTTATTTGTTGACTTGCTACATTTTCTTATAGGAATATGTACTAATGCAAGGATATGTCAGTTAGCTATAATGGATCTACATTAATCATCTGCAATCCCTTGTAGAATTCTCTTTCTATATATTTCACACTTTTTTTTTTTTACCCAGGTTTAATTCAGATCATTAATTACTTCATTAAAAGGACTTACTGGAACATTTAAATTACTGAGATTAAATAAATTTGCAGTTTATAGGTTACATCTACTTTAGTGAAATGCACATGAATATTTCTAGAAACACCTTACGATATTTGTAAAAATATATAAATATTTTACTGAAATGAAACTAAATTTTTCTGATATGATTCACACAGAATTACTCTGATATTAAAAATTTATAACATCCATTAGGGAAATATGACCCGTTCTCTACCTGAATATGTTATTCTTAGTTTATAGAGGAAATTTCACATCTGAAAGTTTCACCTCCTGATTCACACTGCTTGACTTGAAAATAGTATTTTACTTTGCAGTGTTGGTTATGAGTCATCTATATCAAAGCACTACTAGTTATAAGGTGTTCTATTCATCCCTAGTTCATATAAAAAGTAGAGGTGGAGTTAGAATGCATTCAATGATTATGCTTCTCCTCTTTTAAGTATATAATTGTGAGTCACTCATCAGTGAAACTCCAAGTCTGTGACACATCTTTAATGATACATGTCCAGAGCAAGAGAGTGTGAAACCTTTGAGATAGTAATGTACTCGATGAAGTTAATTCACCAGGATTCTTCTTTACTCGAATATTTATTACTTAAATTTTTTAAAACATATCTTAGTTGTTACATACCAATATATATATATAACTTGTAAAATTTAGAACATATATTTAAACTATATAAATGTATGTAGGTATGGCATTCTTAAAATTCAGCACAAAAGTGTTTAAAAATATTATTTATACCTATATATATTATTACATCTGATAAGTGTATATATATGCACATAGACATATATACATAGATGTATGTACCATTTTCATTAAGTTTCTTTGAAAAAAATGTTATAGAAATATGTATTTCATTTCAGAATTCCATTGTTTATAGTATAACATTAAAAATAATGTATCCTGTGGGATAAGTCTAAATAAAATAATTTAGTAACTTTTTATTTTTCTGTGATTCCAGAAAGAATCATTTTATTTTGCCACATTGAATGCATTTGCAGACCCATTTTAACTACATTTGTTTGATTGCGTTCTTATGAAGGGTGTTGCAGTAGACATGTGCTATTTGTACCACTTGGCATCCATTTCACTTAATAACGCTCTGATTTATCTCGAATGGCTCCTTATTTGGTAGAACTGATTAATCACAGGTTTGGGAATGAATAATTACTCAGGCCTGGATAATCAGAAGATTGCATCCCCCTTACCTAAGCCAAACAGATTCAGAGCCAATGAGAGGACATCAAAGACACTGCAGCTTACACATGACATGGGGAGTTATCTTCAAGTGACTATTCATGCAAAGTTATATTTTATAAAGATTTTCAATTTATTTATTTCTATTTTCCTACATCATTGTTCATTTTTGTACAATATTTAATTTCTCCCCTTATGTGTAGTCTGCATAATTGTCCCACCCCTGCAGTACCCATGACCCTCAGCATAGTCCTTTGTGCTCTTCCCTCTATTTTGACCCCTCTTCCTTTCCCTCCCCTTAAGTTATTTTTTTTATAGTTAACATTTCCTTCATAATTTTGTGAGTTCATATTCTTTGGACTAATTTTAATTGGGTTATCCAGATCTTTCATGTATCACTGAGGAAATATTTTTGATTCCTGAGCTTTGTGTTCATATATAGAAGGGGCTTAAATTTGAATTACATTCCTTCTCTCCCTAATCCTCCCTAATCCTAATTGCTTCGTTCTCTAATCATCACTCACTTCTTTTCATGGGAAAATGACTAAATTAATTGGCATGTTTAGAGGAAGAGACCAAGCATACCTGAGCCAACCTCTTTTGCTGTGTGTTTGTGTGTGTGTGCGCTCACACATGCGCAAAGCACGTGCATGTGTGTGTGTGTTCGTGTGCATATGTTCAATTTTAATTTGGAGGTTACGTTTTTGCTCTTCCATATGTACATACTAACCCTTTACGAAACCACCAGGGCAAATATCCCCTCTACCTCCCTCCTCCATCCTCTTCCTTCTCCCTCCTCTCTGTTCTCATTGGTATTTATTAAATTCTTTCACTGAGTTCAAGATTTATTCCTGCTGTATTTTCAATATGTATGTTTTGGGTTATTAATAGTCCACATATGAGTGAAACCATTCAATATCTATATTTTACTTCCTGACTTATTTCATCTAACATAATCACCTTGAGGTCCATCCATTTTGTCCAAAAGCCACTATCTCATCTTTTTTCACAGTTGTGTAGTATTCCATAGAGTATGTATTTCACAATAAGTTTATCCATTCAACTGTTGAAGTACACGTAGTTTGATTCTATGACTTGTCAATTGAGGACAGTGCTACTGAGCATCCCTGTCTTCTTTATATAGCTAGTCTACTCACAAAACAAAAATTCACATTGCTCTTCTCTCTCGCATTAGTGCAGTAAGGGATAGCTCTGTTCCTGTCATAGAAAACCATAGTTTTCTTAGTTCTTTTCCTTTGACTGGGGCAGAAACTGCATCATATAGTGGAAAGCTTAAACATTTAATCAGATATTTCAATCACATCTCTAACCCAGTATCTATACATAATAAACTTTTATTTTGAACTACATAATCTGACATCTGTTATTTCCCTTCTCTTATTTGAGAAGGGAAAGAAAAGATAGTATTACATGCTCAGAGTTGTGACTATCTTAGTCATAATTATTCAACATACAATCAATTGGATCTGTTCATTATACATGCTCTACTCATGTATGATGCCAAATAAAAAGCACTCTAAATATAGGTTTTTGACCAATATTGCATACTTGAGAAGTTTTACTATCCCATAATACTGGATTATATATTTCTCCTCCTTGTAAGTCTAGTACTATATTTGAGAATCTGCCCCACAATTTACTGACCCTTGTTTGTGTCTAATACTAGCTCTAGAGCTTTTGTTGGTACCAACTTTTCTTATTAAGAGTGTTAGTAATACCAACAACCATTTAGATAAATAGAAACAGAACTATTGTATGATTAATGTATTTTTAGAAGAAATAAGTTGATAGATGGTTGAATATAGTTGTGAACAACAAAGGACATTCCCACCCATTATCATTTTGCATCCTTATAATAGTTCTATTCAAAGAATAGATCATATGATCTGTTATTTTAATGTATGAGGATTCTTATTTGTCTAGCATTTAAATTATACTACCATGCATTTTATTTTTTTTATTTTTAAGATTTATTTATTTATGAATACAAGCTGGGGTGCAGGCCTAGAGGTGTGAGGTGGTGAGAGGATTCACCAGAGACAGAGTGGGGAGCAGAGCAAGCAGATCTACTGAAGTACACTGCTGAGGGGAGCAGCGGGCTACACAGTAGAGGTCTACCGCGCCATGTGGGAATGTCCCTGGCCAGGGATCGAACTCATGCTGCAGTGGCTCTGGATAGCATTACAGTGCTGTGCTTAACCCATTGCGCCACCAAGGAGGCCACACTACCGTGTATTCTAATAACAATGTGCTTGATAAATGTATTTCAGTTAGTTTTGTTGTACAGAGAAATATTCCTAAACTTAGTAGTTTAGAAGGCATGTGTTGATGATTCTATCAGTCTGCAGTTAGAGCAGGGAGTGGCTGACACCTGTCCTCTCTGCTTTGTGTGGAGTCAACAGAGATCACTCATGCATTTTTGGTTAGAGGGCAGACTAGTCAAGGGCTGATTGGTCCAGGATGATCTCACCTACATCTCTCTGGAAGCTATTTCAAGCTGTCAGAAAGGATTTCCAATTGTTCTTCAAGGTTAGTTTGGACTGATGACCGGTTTCCAAGAGTGTGAGTATATTAATAACAAGGTTTCTTGAAGTCTGTCTTTGAAATCCTATCTCCCTTCTGCTACATACCATTAGTCAAAAGTCTGACTAAAATTCAAGAGGGTGTAGAAATAGATTCTACCTTTGGATGGGTGGAGTAACAAAGGTGTATTGTAAAGTGGTGCACATATGAATAGAAAAGTTTTGTGGCCACTTATTACAACCTGTCATAAAATACTAACTTAAAACTATAAAGACAGAGAAGTCATATATATTGAGTGACTACCATATTACGGATACTTTCTGTATCTTACTTGTTTAATCACCATAGAAACCTTATATGGGAGTGAGCATATTTGACATTTAGGTGGTATGTGAAAATATATGATCAGAGACTAAGTAATCACAAATAATTCTCTTTCTTGAATCTTTTTCTTGCAAATGTGATTTTGCTGATGATTTCACCAAGAAATGGCATTTATTTTCCCCATCCTATAATCAGGTTTGGCCACAGACTTGCTACATCTAACGGGAACTTATCAGATATAATACAAGTAGTTCTGAAATGCACCTGCCTATCACCTTCATCTTGTTGCCTGGAGATTCACCTCCCACATAAGGCAGGCAAGCCCACCTACACGGACGGTGAGAAATACGGCACAAATGCGCTAGTTCTGTTGGCCAGTGGTCAGCACCCACATTAACTGCTAACTGAGCACAAATGAATGAATCAACTAGGATCAACAGAGCCTGGAACAAACAGAACTGTCCCAGTAGATTCTTCGCCTAAATATATGACTTCTGGATTAAAGCCCGTAGTTCTCATGCAGCAACACTACTGATGAAACATGTAACTATAAATATTGTCAGTGTTACATAACTCCAAGCAAAAGAAAACAAGATGTGGCAGTTTGTTAGTGACTGAAAATTTGGGATGAATCCTTTAGTCCAAAAGAAAAATTAAAAAACATAAAAGGTTTCTCTTTAAAATTGTCCCTCTCCCTCCCCCTCCCCTGCTGTGTACCTCCAAGCTATGGTCAGCTTGCAAGTTTTGTCTTTTACCTGAGCTGTTATTTAGTTTCTCTACATTCTACATATAAGTGAAATCCGGGAAGGGAAGACTACAAAGGAGTGTGGAGATGGATTATGGGAGGCAGGGTGGTGGGAGAACCATGGGAGTATACCTGAGGGGAGAAAGCAAATGTTGCCCAAGAATTAAAAAGGGGGCCTCCCTGGTGGTGCAACAGTTTAAGCGCAGCATGATGAAGCTATCCAGAGCTTCTGCAGCATGAGTTCGAACCCCGGCCAGGAAGCTGACCCACATGGGCCAGCAGACCTCTCCTGTCTCCCTGCTGCTCCCCTCAGCAGTGTACTTCAGTAGATCTGCATGTTCTGCTCCCCACTCTGTCTGTTGAATCCTCTCACCCCCATCCCCACACCTCTGGCCTGTACCCCAGCTTGCATGCATAAATAAATAAATCTTTTTAAAAAAGAATTAACAAAGATGTAAGAAAATAAATACTTTAAAATAAATATAAACCAACATGTGAATATTGTATGTTAAAAAATGTGTATGTTTCAAATGTAAATAATCCAATATACATACTTTTCATCTAATAGAAGCTTTCTTTTTCCTTTAAAGGTGTTTACAATGAAAACTGTC
Organism: Scalopus aquaticus; assembly: GCA_004024925.1. Classification (NCBI taxonomy): domain Eukaryota; kingdom Metazoa; phylum Chordata; class Mammalia; order Eulipotyphla; family Talpidae; genus Scalopus; species Scalopus aquaticus. The sequence goes on along the minus strand of PVIJ01020050.1, from coordinate 1,683 downwards.
TATAGAACACACTTCCCCCCTCATAATCAGGAATAATGCTTGATTATTTATAAAGGTAGAAATTAATAAAAATGTGTATGTTGCCTTTTACAACCATCACCATGATGGATTCTATAAGGGAAGATATGTCACCATTGTTTCCCCAATACTGTTCCCAAAGTAGTTTTGGGAACTACTTTATAGTCATGATGGATCTGGGAAATTTTCAGAGGCACTAATGTGTCTTCAGTTTTCAGTAATTCTCAGAAATAAAAACACTGATATTAAGAAACAGTCAATGACGTGTGACAGATTCCTGAGCATGAAATGGCCCGTGAAACACAGGGAATGCCATGCCGTGGTGGAAAGTCAGCAATAGCATCACATGCCACATCCTGCCGGAGCGAGAGCCACACCACAAAGCACTTCAGTAGGACTGAAACCTTCCTGGGCACCGAACATGGAACTTGAAATTTGAACCAGACCCAGGAGTTTCCGGGCTCCCCTTTGAGCTCCATCACACTGAAACAATTTTACACTTTGGTGATGAAAAACATATTAACTTTAAGGAATTAAGACTGCTGTATTTAGTAAGAACTTCCTCTATTTTCAAAAATAAATTTTCAGATTTCATAATTTCAAAAGAAAATGACATGGAAATGATTCCTCTTACCTGTGGCCCAACTGCCTTCTTCACTGGCAATTTTTCCAATATCTCAGTTAATCTTTCAGAATCTATGAATAAACAAGTACATGTAAATAGACATTCTTAGGTTCTTCAATTCTTCTAAATAAATTGTAGCATATATATTATATGCAGCTTAGATTATGTTATATTTATATATGCTTTATTTTGTTATATCCAACATGTTTTTATATATATATATATATAGTTTTCAGTAACTTTTTATTTTTTAATCTGCAATTAATGGATCTTGAATTTCTTTCTACTGAGTACAAAAATATATTTGTGTTCTATTGCTAACTAATAAAATTCATTTAACCTTTTTGTAAATGTAATCTTATTTAACTATTATGTCATTTAACTCTTAAGTAAACATGAGTATATGTATCTACTCAGAGAACATTCTATTAATAAAATTTATTAAAGTTTTTTTTTAATTAAGGTAATGTTGGGTTACATTATGGTTTGTATTTTGGAAGTATAAGGTCTTTTTTTCTGGTGTTATTTTAAATAGTTTTTGATGAATATCAAAATTTGCTATGCAAAAAAAAATCTTACAGTGAATAATCACTGTATCCACTCTTGCACATTGTGAATTACATTTGTAAGATAAATACCTAAAAATAGCACTGCTTTTCCCTGGTCATGCATCTTCATTTTCAGCAGTTCTTACCAAACTGTCCTCCCCATTTGTACCAAACAGCTTCCCCTTACTTAGGGAGTTGCCCTTTCCCCACACACTCATCAACTGAGTGTGTTATCAATTCTTATGACCTTTTCCAGGCAAAAACTGGTTAAGATTATTTTTCTTTTCCTGTATTTTTAGTCAGAGTGGTTGGTGTTAAGCCTATTTAAAGCAACTTAGCACTTGATTTGGAACTTGAGGGAAACAATAAAGAAAAGAAGGCGAGAAGGAAGTAGGAAAGAGGGATGTAAAGCGAGAAAGAAAGCGAGAAAGCAAGAGAGAAAGAGAGAGAGAGAGAGAGAGAGAGAGAGAGAGAGAGAGAGAGAGAGAGAGA
>PVIJ01020049.1:0-21935 GCA_004024925.1 Scalopus aquaticus | reverse complement strand
TCCTAAAACTATACAATCACCCAAAGCTAGACAAAGAAGATATAGAACACCTAAACAGACCAATCACAAGTAGTGAAATTGAAACAGTAATTAAAAACCTCCCCAAAAACAAAAGCCCAGGACCAGATGGTTTCACAAATGAATTCTATCAAACATTCAAAAACGAAATAGTCCCTATATTACACAAACTCTTTCAAAACATCGAGAAGGAAGGAGTACTACCAAACACATTCTATGAAGAAAATATTACTCTAATACCAAAACCAGACAAAGACAATACAAAAAAAGAAAACTACAGACCAATCTCCCTAATGGATACTGACGCAAAAATATTCAACAAAATCTTGGCCAATAGGATCCAACAATGCATCCATAAGATAATACACCACGACCAAGTGGGATTTATTCCAGGGACACAAGGATGGTTCAACATCCGAAAATCAATCAATGTAATCCAACACATCAACAAAAAGAAAAATAAAGACTATATGATCATATCAATAGATGCTGAGAAAGCATTTGACAAAGTGCAACACCCATTTATGATAAAAGCCCTTGAAATCCTTGGGATAGAAGGAACATACCTCAACATAATAAAAGCCATATATGAGAAACCCACGGCCAATATTATCCTCAATGGTGAGAAGCTGAAGGCCTTTCCCCTAAGATCAGGAACAAGGTAAGGATGTCCACTCTCACCATTACTTTTCAATATAATACTGGAAGTCCTAGCCAAAGCAATTAGACAAGAGAAAGACATTCAAGGGATTTAAATAGGAAAAGAAGAAATTAAACTGTCTCTATTTGCAGATGATATGATAATATATCTACAAAACCCTAAAAACTCCATAGAAAAACTACTCAAAATAATAGACCAGTTCAGTACAGTAGCAGGATACAAAATCAATGCACAAAAATCAGTAGCCTTCCTATATGCAAACACCCAATCTGAAGAAGAAGAAATTAAGAAATCCATCCCCTTCAAAATCGAAACCAAACAATTCAAATATCTGGGAATAAATCTAACAAAAGACATCAAGGACTTATACAAAGAAAACTACAAAACTTTGTTGAAAGAAATAGAAGAAGACACAAGAAGATGGAAAGGCATCCCCTGCTCATGGATTGGATGGATTAACATTATCAAAATGGCAATCCTACCAAAAGCAATTTACAGATTCAACGCTATTCCAATAAAAATCTCAATGACATTCTTCAAAGAAATAGATCGACTACTGATGAAATTCATATGGAACCACAAAAAAACCTCGCATAGCTAAAGTCCTCCTAACTAAAAAGAAAGAAAATGGAGGAATTTCACTCCCTGATTTCAAGCTATATTACAAAGCCATAATAATTAAAACAGCATGGTATTGGAACAAAAACAGACAGAAAAACCAATGGAACCGAATAGAATACCCAGAATTAAAGCCACATACCTCTGAACAACTAATCTTTGACAAAGGAGCAAAGAAAATGCAGTGGAACAAGGACAGTCTATTCAATAAATGGTGCTGGGAAAACTGGACAGCCACATGCAAAAAAATGAAGCTAGAGTACTACCTCACACCCTGCACAAAAGTCAACTCAAAATGGATAAAAGACCTGGATGTAAGACCTGAAACCATAAAATGTATAGAAGAAAATATAGGCAAAACTCTACATGACATACATCTCAGCAAAATCTTGAAAGACACATCCCTCAAAGCAAAGGAAGTGAAAGACAATATAAACACATGGGATTATATCAAAATAAAAAGCTTCTGTACAGCAAAAGAGACATCAACCAAAACTAACAGACACCCTACCAACTGGGAAAAGATCTTTGCACACAATACATCTGATAAAGGACTGATAACAAAAATTTACAAGGAACTCACACACCTCAACAAAAACAAAGCCAATAACCCAATCAAAAAATGGGCAGAAAAGCTCAAAAGGCACTTCTCCAAAGAAGAAAAGCAAATGGCCAACAGATACATGAAAAAATGCTCAACATCACTTATAATCAAGGAAATGCAAATCAAAACCACTATGAGATACCACCTCACACCTGTGAGGATGGCACACATTAAGAATACAGGCAACAATAAATGCTGGAAAGGATGTGGAGAAAAAGGAACTCTTCTACACTGCTGGTGGGAATGTGAACTGGTCCAACCACTATGGAAAGCTGTATGGCGATTCCTCAGACTGCTAAACATGGAGCTTCCATACGACCCAGCAATCCCACTTTTGGGAATTTACCCAAAGGACACAAAAACACTAATCCGAAAGGATACATACACCCGTATGTTCATTGCGGCACTGTTCATAATAGCAAAGGTATGGAAGCAACCCAGATGTCCAAAAATAGATGATTGGATCAAGAAGATATGGTACATATACACAATGGAATACTATTCATCATGGAAAGAAGATAAACACATGCAATTTGCAGCGACATGGATGGAATTAGAGGGGATCATACTCAGTGAAATAAGCCAGAAAGAGAAAAATATCGAATCGTTTCACTTATAACAGGACTATAGGGAGGCCGGGTGGGAGAGAGACAATCAGTGGTGGGGGGGGGGGGGGGGGAGAGAGGTGGAGGGAGGAAAGGAAAAGGGCACAAAATGGAATAGAAAAGAACACAAGGGACCATGGAGATGGATCACGGGTGAATTGGTGGTGGGCTACCCAAGGGGAATACAAAATGTAAAAGACGTTAATAACAATAAAAATATATATTAAAAAAAAAGAGGCACATGAACAAAATCACACAAGTTTGAAAAGTAAAGTAAATAATAATCATGCAAAAACTAATACAATGAAACAAAACAATTAATACCAACAAAATGGAAATCTACAGCAAACGTATCACTGCTAACAAAGACATATACTATTTAGAAGTATTTTTTTTAAATGCTAAGTGAATGTAATGACAGAGAATAGTGATATACAAAGCAACATGTTCTCAAAATATAAAAGCAAAATCCATAGCATTTTCTTGCAAAATTGGCAAATATCCAATCATTAGTGAGAATTTTAAAAATATCTCTATCAGAAATGAGTAGATTAAATACAAAAATCATAACCATAATTAATATGCTTTGACATAGATGTGTGTATACCTGTTTAACTATATGGATGCAGTATACACAAAAACTGGTAGTATATTTTTTCTAAAATATACAAAGTATACTTCTATATGTATTTACTATGTATCTATTTATACATATGACACATGTAGTCACAAAGAAGTTATCAAATACTTTAAGTGATGTTGACTAGACTACATTTACTTTGTGGTATGCCATAGACTTAAACAATAAAACAGAAATGCACTGTTAATTTACAATTGGTAAGTACGATAAGTAAGTGGTTCTCTTATGGAGTGAACACTGGAATCATCTGGGGAACTAGAATAAATACTGATGCTTGCATCTCACTTCCAGTGATTCTGATGGAACTGGTCTCTGCAGTGTGTAATGTAGAATTCTAATGTGTAGTCAAATCTGGCCTACGGGTTGGCAATACATCTGCCCTGTAAGTGTTAAATTCCTTAAAGTAGGTGCCATAAAGACAAGTTTGTGCTTCTCTTTAAGAGTTATCAAGATGCAATCTGCACTGAAGACCAAGTGACTGGTGATGTATTCACCATTTCAGTTGTCAGAGGGCCTTCAGTCACTGTGACCAAATCCTCCATCTGCTTTTTATTTCCTGGGTTTACAATCAAGCACAAATCTTAATTGACCCTTACATGGGAGTCCTCTGACTATGAGCTGCTGTGGTCTCCATATGGGAAGGGGTCTAAGTCAATCATTTTGCCCATCTTTTCACGGGAAAGAAAGTAACAGACACACTGAAACATCTCTCCTTGGTTTAATCAAAAGGCGAAATGTGATGGAGATGAAGTTTTCCCTGAAGAAGAGTGAGTTGGCATGAAACCTGAATGTTCCAGAGTTGGCCAAAAGCAAAGATTGATGAGTAAGATTTTCAGTAATAGAATTCTATATGGTTTGATAAATTGCAAGTAATAAAATATAATGTATGAATATGTGGGATTTGAAATTAGACATATTGGGAACAAGTCCCAGCTCAGTTAATTACGATCTGCGTGACCTTGGGCCCATTACTCATTTGTACAATCCGTGACGTTTAAATGAGATGACGTAGATGAAGTGCTCAGCTCAGTGCCTGACACAGCAAGTGTGAGGGACACTCACCCCCGATTATTGTTATTGTTATTAGTAGTAATTTTCCAAAGATATGTACTACAAGGTCATGCTGGCATCAGGTTTTAAAGCTGATGTATTTTTTTCCATAAGAAGGGAGAGCGGATGGGCCAGGAGCTATAAGATATATCCTGGAAAGTAAGAAATATCAAAATATAAATCCAGGAGTGAAAGTGACTTTGAGGATTGAAATGTTTAGTAACATCATTTCTAGGTCTCTATGGGCTACAGTCTTTTGAAAATTTAGGGGTGGGGTAGGAATTCATTTCATTAGGGCTAATTCTGGAAAGCTTCAGGGTGGTGACCTCAAGGGAACCAAAGGTTTGAACTTACAGTAGTTGAGAGCATTGAAGCAGAAAACTGTATATCTTATCAATGACTCGCTGGAATTTTCATCTCCCTTCCCTAACAGGATATGGACAGGCACCTCTGCTTCTATAACCTTGTAACCTAGTTACAGAGATGTGATGATTTATATGTTTTTTTAATGATTTATATGGTTTAATGCAGGTCTACCATGTTACTCTCTTTTCTGATAATCCATCCATTTTTAAAACTCCATTGTTGTTCAAAGTTTTCACTCTTTTTATTAATAGGTACACGTGCATATAAGGCACATCACTTTCTTGTGCCCTGCATAGCCTTGTATCTCATGCAATAACACCTGCAAGGGTCCTTCAACTAAAGTCAACTAATGCAAAGGTCCTAGGTGATGTGGCTTTGTCCCTAAGATAAGGAAGCACTATTAGAGCCATGCTGTGCATCATGTGACCCCCTAGAATCATGTGACTATCTACTATTTGAGGTATGGTAAGTCTTACTGTGAATTGTGCTGAAATGTAAAATATACTCTGATTGCAAAACTTAGCACTGGAAAATAGCTCATTAATAATTATTGCATTGATTACATGTTTAGATGATATTTAATATATTGAGTTAAACAAAATTACTAAATTAATTTAAACTATTATTAAAACTAATTTTACCTATTTTAATTATTTAAATTGTGGCTACTATGAAATTAAAATTGTATGTCATGACATGCGCTTATGACTTACATTGTGTCTCTATTGAACAGTGCTTCATTAGAGACTTTTAAAAGACTTTTTTGAAAAAAAACAATATGTGATCAGATCAAATAACACTTCAGAGATAAATATTTTCCTTAATATGTTAAGCATATGATTAATGTAAAGAGACACTAAGCACTAAAAGCACTTCTATCAAAGTTATAAACAAAGATTTTACCTTAAGAATAACAACATAACTCACAATTATTAGACAATCCCTTTTTGCAGCTGGTGCGAGAGAGTGCTGTCAGACAAGAGAAACAATCAAGGCTATGAATGCTGGGAATACATAAAATGATCACTATTGTAGATAATATGATGTATACTCGGTAAACCTAAGAAAATAAAGTGAAAATTATTACAAATAATCAGAGAATTCAATAAAGTGGATGGGAACAAAATTAATATACTGAGATCAATAACTTTCATAAATACAAATAACACAACAGAAAAGATAATGGAAGAAAAGACAATTCAAAATAGCAACAAATAACTGCCCACCATTTAAAATGAAGGAAAACTATAAAAAGTTTCCAAAGCCTCGAGCAAGTGGAAAAACAAACCATGTTCTTGGATGGGAAAATGGAATATTTTCAGTGATGCTTTTTATTTTGGAGAAATAGTAGATCCACACAGAGTTAAAATAAATACTCCAGAGAGAGTCCATGGATACTTTATCTATTTTCCTCTCATGATAAGATACTGCAAAACTATGGTTCATTATCAAAAACAGGACATTGACATTGATACAGTCAAAAACCAGAATATTTCCATGTACACAAGCCTCTTCTTGCTGCCCTTTTATAAAGCCACATGCATTTCTGCTCATCCTCTTCCCATTCCTAACCCCCAGCAAACGTTTATCCAGTCTCCATCTCTTTAATTTTATCATATAAAGAAGTTATAGAAATGGAGTCATACAGTACAGAAATTTTGGGGGTAGAATTTTTCACTCAGCATTGTTATCTAGAGATTTATCCAGAGATGTGTGTATCCATCATCCATTCCTTATTGTTGAGGTGTTTTGCCTGGTACATGCATACTACAGTTTGTTGCACCATTCACTCACTGATGGGTGTTTGGGTTGTTTCCAGTTTGGGACTAATACGAATAAAGTTGTAAAGCACTTTTGTGTAGATATTTGTGTGATCATAAATTTTCATTTATCTGGGATACATGCCCAGGAGTGTAATTGCTGGGTCTTTTGGTAGCTGCATGTTTAGTTTTTAAAGAAACTGTCAAAATATTTGCCAGAATGATTGTACCATTTGACATTCCATCAGCAATGTTATGAGTGACTCAGTTTCTTTATATTCTCACCAGCATTTGAAGCCACTATTTTTGTTTGTGTTAGCTATTCTGGTAGATGTGTAGAAGTACTACTACGTTGGTTTGAATTTGCAATTCCTGAGAGTTGATGATGTTAAATTTTTTTCATGTGCTTCTCATATGTGCATTGTCTTTGGTAAAATATCTGTGCCTTTTGCTCATTTTTCTAAATGGATTTTTCTACTGAGTTGTGGGATTTCGAGAAACTAATTGTTGAATATATGGCTTACAAATATTTTGACCCAGTCTGTAATTTGTCTTTTCATTCTTTTATCAGGAACTTTTGTGGAAAGAAAAAGTGTTAAATGTTGCTGAAATTCAACAAATAAATATATTATTCTTTTCCTTTTATAAGTTGGACTTTTGGTAATAAGTTGAAAAAAAATCTTCACTTGGACCTAGGTGTCCTATAAATTTTAAGTGCCTTTATTAGAGGCCTACACATATCTAAGTGCTCTTTGCTTAGAGTTAAAAATCAGTTCGCCAAATTTGTGTGAATTTATTTCTGGGTGTTTATTCTGTTTCATTAACCAACGTGTATATTCTTCCACTGATATTACACATCTGTGATGACTGTGGTTATGTAACAAATGTTGAAATCAGGTGGATGGCTTCCTTTCCTTTTTCTTTTTTCAAGTTTACTTTGAACTAACCCAGTTCCTTTGCCTTTTCTTATAAATTTCAGAATAGCCTTGCCTGTGTCTACATAAATATCTTATTGCGTGCAATGTTTGATAGGAATTCTGTTAAATCTATATATCAATTTGGAGAAAACTAGCATCCTTACTGTGTTGAGTCTCCCTGTCTCCCGACAGGATGACTTAATTGTATTTTTGATTTCTCTCATTAGTGATTTACAGTTTTCAATATACAAGTCTTGTGCATGTTTTGTTAGATGTGAACCTAAGTATTTGTTGTGTGATTATGAATGTTTCTGAAATTTCCATTTTGATGGCATGTATTCACTGTTATTGTAAGAATATGTAATTTGTGTGTTTATCTTTTATCCTGCTTTTACTGAATATCCGCTTATTCTAGAGTATTGTTGAGTAGATTCCTTGAATTTTCTACATAGACACAATGTCACGTACAAATAAGGACAGTTTTTTCTTCCTTTAGAATCTATATGATGTATATTTTCTTTTTGTGGCTTATTGCACTTATTCAAACTTCTAGTATTATGTTGAATAGAAGTGCTGAGACTGGACACCCTTGTCTTCCTGGTTTTAGAGGAACACACTGTCTTTCAATATCACATACAAAGTCAGTTATGACTTTTGGTTTGATTTCTATTTTGCATATATTTTATCAAATTGAGGAAGTTCTCTATTCCTACTTTTCTGATAGTTTACATAATGAATGAACATCAAATTCTTTCATATGCTTTTTTGCATCAATTTATCTGATCAGATAATTTTTCTTCATTAGCCTTCTGATAAGGTGAATTGCTTTGGCTTATATTGAATACTGAACCAGCCTTGTGTCTCTGTAATAAATTCTACTTGGTCATGGTGTATAATTCTTTTTACATATTGCCGAATTCTATTTGCTAATGTTTATATGAAGATTTTTTTTTAAATTTACATTCATGTGGGAAATTTGCCTGTGGGTTTGTTTGTTTGTTCTAACAAACACTGTCTAGGTTTGGTATCAGAATAATACTAACTTCATGAAGTGAATTGTAAATTATAATGCACTGGTTCATTAACAATTCCACCTCTGGTAATTTATTCTCTATAGATATTCTCAAGTACATGCAAAAAAAATGAATACAATTTTTCTTGTTGCACTGTTTATAAAAGCAAAGGATTACCAAAAAACACTCTAATCTCATCAACAGGTGACTAGCTAAGTGCATAAATGGCATGCATAGCATGGAAACCTATGAAGCCATAAAAAAGAAGAGAGTATTTTCATATACTGGTAAGAAGTTATTTGTAAGTTGTACTGGTATGTGAAAGTGAGATTTTTAAAATTTATTTATGCATACAAGCTGGGGTACAGGCCAGAGTTGTGGGACAGCGAGAGGGCTCACCAGAGACAGAGTGGACAGCAGAACAGGTAGATGGACAGAAACACACTGCTTAGGGGAGCAGCGGAGCGGCAGGAGAGGTCTGCCGCATCATGTGGGAATCTCCCTGGCCCGGCGATGAACCCGCATCGCCGCTGTGGACAGCTCCACAGCACAGCGCTTAACCGCGGCGTCACCAGGGAGGCCCGAAAGTAAGGAACAGTGAGAATAGTGACACTATTTGTGTAAAAAGAGAAATATTCACATGTGTTTGATGATAGATCAATAAAAATCTGCAGGGTGTCTGCACAGGAAACAGAGAATACTGACCACATTTGGCGTGGAGAACTGGGCGGCTGGGGCATAGGCTACTATATACTTGTATTTTGAACTGATTTAAATTCCTCAGTCAAATGTTAGCTCATGTTTAATCACCTCATTAAGAAACTTTTATAAGGATGACAGGAATTTTGACAAGAATATTAGAAGAGAGGAGACAATGGAAAAAGTTAGGAAGTAAGATACTTTTGATAGTAAGCTAAATTGAAAGTGATGATCAATAATATGAATTGGTTAAATATGGATGCTCAGGTGTTAGGCAGACAAGAAGCATATGCAAACTTCATTACTTCCTAGCAAGAAGACCACAGAATAATTTCTTAACTTGTCTGAGTTTTGGTTTCTACATGTATAAAATGGTGATAAGATGACCAACCTCATGTTGGTCTATGAGACTGTATAAATACTGGGTGACCCACAGGAGGTATTCAGTAAAGGAAAGTCATTGCTATTTAAGGTTTTTACTTAAATTTATGGCAATATATACACTCGAAATCTACTTTTACTCTAGGATCATACTATAAAACTATAAAAACTATTCTGCAAATGTTGGCCTTAATTCAAAATATTAAAAGCACTTTTCCATGTCAGGGCACATGAACATTACCTCAGTTTTTATAAATGGCTAAGCACTGAACTTGGAGTGCACGCACTGTGATTTATGTCACTATTCCCCACACGGGGTCATTCAGGTTGTTCTCAGACTTTGTTCTTACACTAAGGTGGAGTGAACACCTTTGATCTCTATTTTTTTAAATATTTAATTTATAGAAAATTGCCCAACATGACATAATTATTATTTCTATGTAAGTGTTGAAGAAGTGTGGTTAATTAATAAATTTCCTCTTAATCATCAGCAAGGCTTCTCAGAACTCTGCCTTTTATTTCACAATGAGCCCACTGGAAGGTATTCTTCTGTAGAACTAGAGGATGAAAATCACCAGCATGACCCCAGTAGAGAGTATCCTGGTCTCCTCAATTTCTCTAATCACTTTCTTTAGCTTGATGGACGTTGCAGGAGATAGATGCCTGTTGGCTGCATAATTTCTACAGAGCTATAATGGCAGATGATTTTTAAGTGAGCAAAACTCGAGCAGCACATTCTGTTAATGAGGTGGGGAGTAGAGTAATGAGCGGAGTTCAGGGCATGAAAACATTGTGATGAAGGGAGCTGCTTTAGCGCAGAATGACTCGGAGAGTGATTAAGGCGCAATGTTGGAAATGAAAGCATCCTAGGCACGGTAGTAAGAGCATAGGGCCACAGAGCATAGATGGGCTTTCAGGGGTCATCTAGTCCTTTCATTCCTGCCAGGTAGAATCATTGACAACAGTCTGGGATCCTGGACCAAGAGGAATCTGCAACCCATATACACAGATTAAGGGATTCAAGAGCCTTTTATGTGGAAGAGTTTGAAATGTACAAACAAATCAAACAAACAAAAACACAGCAGAATAATGTAGAAATAACTACCTTGTCAGCTGCTCAGAATTAACAAATATTTAAATTTTGTTATTTTGCCTTACTTCAGGAATAAAACAGTACAGGTAAAGTTGAAGGCTCAACCTCTCACAGCTCTCAATCCTTTCAGGACACAAAGATGTTATATATGTGACTGTGAATGTGTGTGTGTGTGTGTACAGTTTCCAAAAATGGCTATCATACATTCTTCCTTTTTCCCCACATTCAAGCCACCCTTCTGATCAAAAGAGGTGGAAACTGTTTCTTTTTCCTTTGAATCTGACTAGTGTCCTTTTTGATCAATAGGATGCAGCAGAGGAGACATGTTGGGGGTTTCTGACCCCAGACCTTAAAATGTCTGAAAGCTTCTGATTCCTCAGTCTGCAAAGCCAGATGTCATGTAAGAAGGTCAACTACCCTGAGATCACCTTGAAAGAGGAAATTCAAGATAGCTACGTGAAAAATACGGGGAAGCACATCAAGGTTCCAGATATGTTAACAAATCCTTCATGGAACTTGTAGCCCTGCCCAGCTGCCAGATGTATTCAATTTTGTGAGAGCCCATTTTAAGACACGCAGCACAAAGACCTACCCACCAGATGAACCAGCTCAACCATCAGAATGAAGAGATTGAATATTACATTATTATTTTAAATCACTAAGTTTTGGGGTGGTTTGTTTTGCAGTAATCAATAAATGAAATATGCACATATATTTATGCCAATAAAATATAATAGCGTGCATAACAATAGCCTCTTCCACTAATGGCCAAATAAACCTCCAGCAGATCAGCCCTCCACTGAGTAACAATAAACAATGGGCAAACATTAAAAAAACTACCTGAGGGCAATGGAGAGTGACCAAATAGTAGGAGTATCCTGGAGGGGGAATTGACACTTGGGAAAAAAATGATGTTCTCCTGTTTCATAGCTTACCTTAGTATGAGAGTAGGTTCTGGTATGCACTACGCAGGGCTGTTAAAAGTCTGATAGAATGTTCACAGCCTTTCTAGACCCAAAAACTGAGTTTAGCATTTGGAGAAATCACATTTGCATGAAAGCTAGAGGCTGATCTTAGAAAGGACAGAGCCGGAGATGGAAAGCCCAAGTTCTTTATGTAAACTCTTCCCCAAATCTCTGTGTGACAACTGAATCACTCAGGCATGAAGCAGAGTTTAAATAAGTTGGCTACTGTTAAAAGAACTGATCTTTGAGCTACTGTCCAAGAGATAGAGTTTGCATTTTGCACCCAATCATTACAACTTCCATTAAAGCAATAAAGAAAAATCCACACTCCTTGAAAGAATCCAGCTACCATCTTCACAATGTAATATTTACCTTATAGATGTAACCACTTAGATTACTATATATATTAAGGAACCAGTGCATGAGACACAGCCTCAAGGGAATAATTACTAGGCCAACAGCAGAAGTTCATGGTTAGTGAAAACTTTCTATGTTTGGGGCTGTATTCTGTGTTTTTTACATGTATTTTTGTGGATACTTCTTTGCAATTCTACTAATTTGACACAATACAATGGAATCAAATGCAACAACAAATACCAGAAATCAGTTTATATATTTCAGGTAATTTATATTATATATGAATATATGCATTGAATTATTCAATAGTTAGAAGAACTTGGGGGAAAAAAGCATTATCCAGATAAAGAACTGTGAGAAGCTGAGACTACCCTAATGTGCCTCACTAGATCATCAGTGACGTTGCAAGAGTTAGCTATTTCATAACTAATCCAAGAGTCTTCTACTACCACTAGCTCTACTGAAGAAAAGTACCCTTGGAGGCAGTTCCCGGCACCCTTGTTCCTATCGGAGTTTGCTGCCACCTTGACAGCATCTCTAGATGAATGGCTCTTCCTTTAGTCTGCCTTATGATCTTGCAGAAGAGTTTTCCATTGGTAGAACCTAGACTGGAACATCAAAAATGAGGGGATAAAGGAAAATGCAGTTCCTAATCTTCTAGATCTTATAATATGGGGAAATTTTAGAAGGCAGAGATCATGTAAACCTGAACAAACACTCTTCAGCACAATTACCATCATTACTTTACATTTGAGGAATGATAAAAAGAATTTTAAGAAACTTGCCCAAGATCACACACCTAGGAAGTGCTGGTTAACATTTCAACCCGGAAAACTTAATGCCAGAGGTTGTATTCGGAATCTGATGGATGTTTACCTTACTTTCATTTTTTTGATTAATGCAGTCACAGAGAATATATGTATTTAGGCCCACTACTAATTATCATTATTTGACGACCTAAAAAAAAAATAATGCTAGCATTCCTTTGATTTTCTAAATCACAATGTCACAGCTGAGACTACCATCTAATTTCAGAGCCGACATTTGTATTTGTTTTTCATAATTATGTCAATGTCAGATTACGATGCCATGTGACAGCATTTAACTTTTAATGTGTTAGTAAACGAGTCTAACAGCATGTAGCTTGCACATCCTAAAGTCAAAATGACAATATTTGTTCTGCATCTGCCATTGTATTCATTAATATTTTAACATTTGTAATGACAAAATTACTCTTTCTCAGCAATGGGTTATAATCAAAAGATATTTTTATGGACTCAAAAATTAATTTATTGATTTAGATGATAAATTAAGAATTTAATTTGACATCATGAAAATGATTCAGTGAAGGGGAGTGTCAGGCTATCTTAAACCTTGCAGGCTAATGAGAAAACTGTATTGCCAAAGACTTCATAATAAATGATACATTTGAGAGCCAAATGACCTCATGACAAGCTATAGGAACAAACAGTCCTTGTCAGTTTGCACAAAGGAAAGTGGTGGGAGAATTGGGTCATGAGAAGGTACACAGTAGTATTCCCAAAACAACAAAATATGACTCTTTGCACTTATTGTAATACTGATGTTTTGAACAAAACTGCAACAGAGCTCTCTTCTTTGTACATATTATTTAATATGAGTTTAGCAATAAATTTGTGAATGAACACATTAAAATAATTTATATATGTGTAAATGAGTATATATACATGCACATACATTTAGTAATATATTGTAAGGTATTACGCTGAGGTTGGTTATATACATTCAGTTATCTAATGTAAGGTATCATTGCTGCTATAGTAATGGATGGATTCCAAAATTTTCATTTTTAATTCACCAAATATTTACTTATCACTAATACAGCAATATAAGATGAGTGTTCTGCCTGATAAATGCCTCATGTTTGTGATAATTCAGTCATCTTCTGTATTGAAACAGCCATTCCTTGAAGGTCATCAACATCATTATCTATATCCAGCAAAAAGAAGGAAAGAAAAGGAAGATTATGTGGGTCAGTAGAAGTGAAACAGAGAAAATGATTATTTGCCTAAAAAAATCAAGGGACAGAATTTTGGAATGCCAGAACAACTGGAAATTAAAAGGAGGAAATGCTGGAAGACGGTGTCACAGAAATTGAGTTATAAAACTGAATATACATTCCACTTGAATCCTTCATTGACTGATGAATTTTGATTCAGTGGGGTTAGAATTAAAGTAGTCTATAGCAACATACCAACTGGAAATCCTAAACTTCTGAAAAGAGAGTTTAGATGCTCCCGACCTCATGGAAGGTAAAATTTGGATTCAGATCATGTTGCTTTATGGTAATTGGTAAACTCCTTGGCATTTCATTGAAATGATACCAAGAAAGAAATTAACAAATAGCAGGTGTTAGAATTAAGGGATTTGTCATGGAACTTAGGAAAAATTGGAATATATCACTTTTCCAGTGCCCAGTTCTAGGCCCCCCAAACCAAGACCCTGCTAGTTATCCACCTAATAGCACAAAAATCAACACTCTATAGAGGAAGATCTCAGAATTCAGAGTCTTCACAATTTATCATCCATGATAACCATTTTACAATAAAATAATCATTAGATACATAATAAAAATAACAATGTAATCTGTGGTCAAGAGAAAAACTAGTCAATTGAAACAGACCCATTGACTGCCAAAAGGTTGGAGGTGATTGAAAAAGACTTTAAATAAATAAATAAATAAATGTCTGTAAAAGGGCTATCAAGGAAACCTTAAGATAACTGATAAAAAGTTATGGCATTTCAGGGAAATATTAAAACTGTACCAATGAACCAAGTGAATATTCTTAAACAAAAAAATAAAATTTTTTTGCCTGAAAAAAGAAATCACTGGGCAGGATTTACGTAGATTGAAGAGGAAATAACAGATCCTCAATGACCTGTGATAAAATACCAAGTAAGCATCATATACTATGCTTACGTACATATACATGGGAATTTCAGATGAAGAGGAGAGAAAGAATAAAGTTGACAGATTAGGAAGATTAGTAAAGAAGAAAGATTAGTAAAAATCATTCCACATTTAATCAGAAATAGAAACCCAAAGATTCAGGAATTTCAGACAATTTTAATAGAAAAAAAAGTAAGCACATTACATAGTGAAAATACTAAAAACAGATTAAGGGAAAAACTCTTGATAGTTGGGAGAGGAAAAAGAAGATAGTTGGAAGAGGAAACTCTTGATAGTTGGAAGAGGAAAAGTTCTGACTCTTGTCAGAAACAGGACAGTAGAGGTCAGTGTCATAAAATCTTTAATGTGCTGAGAAAAATAACCAAAATAAGTCATAACTAGAATTAGTCAATAAAACTTTATTTTAAAATTAAAATGAGTACATTTTCAGAAAAACAAGAGTAAAGAGCATTTTTTCCCAATTCAAAAAATACTAAAGGAAGTCAGAATGAAAACTCTAAAAGATGAAAATTTGTTGTACAGGGAATAATGAAGTATACTGCAAATGATCAACATGTGAGTAAATACATGAAAAATATCTTTCTTTTCTTCTTACGTTATTTAGAAGTCAATTCATTGAAGCTAAAATTAAAGCAATAGGGCCTCCCCGGTGGCGCAGTGGTTAAGCGCTGCGCTGTGGAGCTGTCGGCAGCGGCAATGCGAGTTCGACGCCCGGCTGGAGAGAATCCCACATGGTGCGGCAGACCTCTCCTGCCCTGCCCGCTGCTCCCCTCAGCAGTGTATTTCTGATCTGCCTGCTCTGCTACCCGCTCTGTCTCTGGTGAACCCTCTCACCGCCCCACACCTCTGGCCTGTACCCCAGCTTGTATGTATAAATAAAAAATAAATAAATAAATAAAATTAAAGCAATATATTTGGGGATTATATTATGTGAAGAAGTTTAATGTATGATAGATGGAAGAAGGATGGGAAGGAGTATAACATAGAATTACACTATAATAGAGTTCTTATGGTATGCATGATGTGGTGTCATATTAATTTGATATAGATATAGATATTTTGAGACATTAAGGATACATATTTAATCCTTGGAATAACTACAAAAACATAAGTAAAACAAAAAGACATAAATTCTAAAAAAATAGAGTGATAGAATAGGATACTGATAGTACTTAATGAATAAGGGGGTTGGGGGAGAGGCAGAGAAGAGAGAGAAAAGAATTTTAATAAACTCCCAGGCAAACTCCAAAAACACCAGCCAAACAGGTTTGGTCCAAAGTGAGGTGACTGAAGCCCAAATGTTTGCCATGAGTCTAAGGCCCCTCCCAGTGGGGAACCACAAGAAATGGGTTAGGCAGGTCCCAGAAAGCACATGGGTGGGAGAAACACAAAATTCAAACTATAGCACATAATCCATCATCAGATCAAGGTACTGGTTGCCACTGTCTCTGTGAAAACACTAGAGCTTCCAGGACCAAAGTCCAAGATCAGCCTCCCCATATGTCTCTGACCCATGTGTCTCTCTTTTTCTTCCATTTCAATCCATATATCCATCTTGGTCCTCCCTTCTTCCCAGCTGCTCCCATTCAGGTAATCTAGTTCATGGCACGCTAGGAGTTGTAGTCCAAGGTGGCTGCATGGGGTGGGGAAAGGAGTGCCTGTTCACTGCACTGTGACACTCATTTCCCTTTTGTGGCTCTACATTCAGTAACACAGGAAGCCAAGGAAAAGAAGCAGGGTGGGAAAGCAGAGGAAAGAAAAAGGAGTTAAATATTCTTTCAAAACAAACCCTGGTTTTTAGGTGAAAACGTTTCTCTGCCACTCTGTATTCCCTGCATCCCTTTAGACAAGACTCTCTCCATCTGAGACTCTATTCCCTCATCCATAAAAAGAGAGAAATAGAGGGACAGATTTTGAGATGTCATCCAGGTCAAAATTTCTATCCTCTCAGATCAGGCTGCCAGTTTCCCCACGCCAGGCTCAGTGTCCAAACACACCGCTGTCTTTGAATCTGTATCAGCAGGAGAAGCAAGGTGGAGAAACCACTTTGGGCCAAACTCGTTAACAGTTGTTTCATTAATCACAGTTTGTGTTTCAAATCCAAAGACAATCTGTCCAATTAACATTAAAGCTCTGGCAGCCATGGAGAGACCTTTAGAAAAAGGCAATTTGACACAATTGCTAATAATGCTCTCACATTTAGGAAAGTGGCTCCCAAACATCACATTCTCCTGGTGACAGCTTGAGTCCTGTCCAAAGCAGGGCATGGGCTTCAGGCACCTCCACACTCAGAGTCCTTCTCTCCATGCAGCCTCACACGCCAGCTGTCTTAGCAGAGGCAGTCTCCCAGAACATTCCACTGGCACCCACACCTTTGTACCCGAGGCCACTGGAACCTGAAGCCTCATGTCTTCCCAATTTTCTGTGGCTCAGTCTCGGGTCATCCATATTATATTTCTAGAAATATTTATTTCAACAAACATTTTTTGAGATGTGTAGAGGTTTGAGTTTGGACTTGTTAAAAAAATAAGAAAAGGACCAAAAAGAAGTGTTTTATGCTAGGCCCCACCCAGATTTAATACCTAAACTAATTGCAGTTTTAATCTCTCAACAAAGTGGAATTTTTGTCATTTAATGTTAGGATTAAATGTTATTTCTTTCTTTTTGAGGTGACACTGCTTTACAACATTGTATATGATCTAGGGGTATAGGTACATTCCAAGGTAAAATTTTAAACCAATCAATCTGGAGTTTCCATTTGTGAGGTCATCTGCCTGATAAGACCCCCCCTGCATTCCCCTCAAGGGAGGTTGCTTTCCATAAAATAATTTTTCTTTTTTTATTTGCTGATAACTTTGTCCCCCCCTCTTTCTGTCTATAAAATGCCTCCATTTTGGGGCCTCCCCGGTGGCACAGCAGTTGAGCGCTGTGCTGTGGAGCTGTCGGCAGCGGTGACGCGAGTTCAACGCCCGGCCGGGGAAATCTCACATGGTGCGGCAGACCTCTCCTGCCTCTCCCGCTGCTCCCCTTAGCAGTGTATTTCTGATCTGCCTGTTCTGCTCCCCACTCTGTCTCTGGTGAACCCTCTCGCCGCCCCACGCCTTTGGCCTGTGCCCCAGCTTATATGTATAAATAAAAAAATAAATAAAATGCCTCCATTTTGTATATGTCCCTGACAGTGTCTTTCTACAGGATGCTGCCTGATTCATGAATCATTTAATAAAGCCCATTAGCTCTCTGTATATATTATGATGAATTTTGTGTTTTTAACAAATTTTACTTCAATCAATTATTAACTTGAGCAGGCTTTGTGTTTTTACTCTTGAACAAGACATGTATACAAATACAAGCTTTCAAAATGGACAAAGGGTGATATAACAGAACCTCAATATCCCTTTCTCTCAAATTTCTAGGCTTCTCCTAGCCTAGAAATTACTTGGGTGCAGTACCAGTAATCAATATCTTGTATTTTCCTCAAACATGCAAGAATATAAATGAACGTGTCCTCACAACAACCAGTGTCAGGGTAGGCACTAATTTACACCTGAATGGATAATGTCACTCCTTGGTTTTTCCATATCAGCATCCTTCAAATTTATTACAGTCTTTATAGCTTTGGGCAAAATGCCTGCGCATCAATATCCTACTAGGTGAAGGGTCCTCAAAAGTTATCCAAGCTTTACTCTGGGGTGTCTCCTGGGTCCTTAACAGTTAGGACATGTTATTTCAATTGTGTGTTAGTACTCTGTTCAGCGCTGGCATCCAATTCTTGATATTTGTGGGGTGAGTGACAACAAATGAGGGATTCTGTGGTTGGGGAGTGGTGGTTACCTTTGTGCTAATTTGGTTGGACTAAGGGAGGCTGAGAGAGCTGGTCAAGTATTACATGTGATGTGTCTGAGAGGAGGTTCACATCGAGATTAGCATTTGAACAGGCAGACTGAGCGGGGAAGGTCACCCTCATCAACTTGAGGTGGAGGGCACCATCCGATCCATCCAGGACCAAAGGGAACAACAAAACACACCAGAGGGAGCAGGGATTTCTGCTTTTTGTTTGCTCCCAGACATGCATCTTTTCCTGCCCTTGGATGTTAGAGCTTCTGCTTCTCAGGTCTTCAGACTGGATTGAACTACACCACTGGCTTTCCCGGTGCAGAGGGGAGATCATGGGACTTCTTGGCCTCCAAAACCATGTGAGCCAGTTGATCTAATAAATAACCTCCTCTCCCCTCATATCTATGGTTCTGTTTATCTGTAACTGACTAACACCGTCAGTCACAAGACATCATGGCATCAAGTAAAGAACGTGAAAGAAGGTATGTAAAACAAAATTCCTCATCCTTACTCTGAAATTCCATAGCAGGCACTACAGAGTAACTTATTCATTGATCCTTGTGTGTGTGTGTATGTGTGTGCGCGCGCGTGTGTGTGTTTGCGTGTGTGCGTGTGTGCGTGTGTGTGTGTGTGTATCCCATCCCAGTCAAGATCTATGACAGACTAAAGGCACTGACAAGTAGACTGTTAAGAATGAGCCTCTGGAAAATGATGAAGTCAGTCAAGTTTCCCTTCCCTCACCCACCACTCCCCCAAGGAATTTGTTGAACGGGACATGCACCAGACTTAGGGAGGAGCTTTGGTGCAGGGACCCAGTTGTGCCAATTCCAGTGTGCCATCATATGACTTCTCCAGGCCTTTTTGACTCATCTGCATAACATGAACAAGTGATGGGTCTGGGTAGATGATTGCGCAGCCCAACTTAGATGATGCACCAGAAAGCCCTTTAGAGGTGGAGAATCTTGAAATGAGGAGAACCTGCCTTCGACCTTATATAATCAGCTGTTCACATGGACGTTCCTGCCTGCCTGCCTCCCCTACTTCTAACAGGTCCCAACAACAAGGATGGGTAGCAGAAGGTTCCAGGCAGACAGTAAGAAGAGAGGCATGCAGAACGGCCACTTGGTTTTGGGGATCAGCCCATTCAAAACACCACCAGGTAGGGAAGTGAGGAGGAGCAGACCTCTGGGACAAAACAGTCTCAAGAAAAGGAAAAAGTGAGGCAAGGTCATGGTGTGTCCTCAGTCCTGGAGAAGGTATGAAGTATTAGACAAAGAGGGGAAAGAAGCCACTGTGCCAGGAACACTCTTCCTATGGAGAAACACGTAGATTCCAGCGTAGCTCCTGGCACTGGTGAGTAAAGACAACCCATTTTACAATTGCTGGTTTATTTCAATGGGAGGTGGAGGACTGGGGAGAGAAGCTTACCCAAGACGCCCTAATTACAGAGTATGAAGCTAATGATGTATTTTCTATTCCGGACAGGAATGGCTCAGGTACCGCAGGAGTGGGGTCCTTTGGGAGAATCACACAGGGAGAAGTGAGGGGGGATCAAGGAGGAAGCCTCAAGCACTGCTGTATACTCTCACAGAGCCTGGCCTTCTCTGAGGGTTGGGCATCCATTCCTTGCTGGTAATTACAGATGCACTCATCTGCTCAGCAGGCTGATAAGGCTGGGGATGGTGCCTCCCTCGTCCCTCCCTGACCCTCCTGCTGGTTCTCTGTCCTTGGGTGCCCTTGCCATGTTTTCCTGTAGGTTCTTGCTGGCCCTGCAGGGATAGCAGACAAAACAGGGGTAACCCAGTTGATTCTTTTCTCTTTTCTTCATTGAATAATTGAAACACAACTAAGGGAGGGGAGTGAAAGGGAAAGGACTGAAGGGGTCATTAGATGCTGGGGGAGGAGGGACAACCTTTGAAAGAATCTTTTCTGGGTGACACCTGAGCAATCCAAGCCTGCAATTTCCTCCCTGAATGTTCAGTCTCTTCACATAAGTCCCCTAATGGATGGAGACAGGACAGTTGAAGCTTAAAATATATGCCAAGAAGATATTAAAAGCCATATAAATACCTAGGAGTGGGGAACGCAGGCAGTAGAGCAGGGGAGATGGGGTAGAAATTCTGCTAGTTGTCTGTTAAGAGACTGGGATCATCTTCTATTGCTCACACAGCAGCCGGCTGATTGCTCGCAGTGCCTTCAGTATCTCTCCACTTCCTCTCCATTTCCAAAGTCACCATGCTAGCCAAGCCCTTAATTACCTTTCTCCTTGACAATTAACATAATAGATTCCCTCCCCGGAGGCTCTGCTGCTTGCAGTCTACTGTGTAGATGACACCAGGTTGAACGTCTTAAAATATCACTTTGCACATGTCATTTCCCTGCTTAAAAACTTCAGTGAGTTCCCACTGTCCACAAAGTAAAAGCTAAACTCTTAGTCTGGAAATCAGAGCTGCCAAAACCTTAGACATTCTGTGTCCACTGTGTAGGCTGCGACCAGACCTTCATCACATTTCTGTCCCCATACTGACACGTCAACGCCAAGAGAGAAATAGGATTTATTTCTCATTGCTGACACATAACAGCATTCAAGTGAAAATTAAATGTGTACATTAATAACTCATTAGTAGTGTATGACACAATATATATGGCAGGTGCCCATAAGCTTCTGTTGAGGGAAAGGATAAAGGGAAGGCAAGAAAGAAACCAATATATTAAAACAGGGACAGATCACCCATGGAGGGCAGCCTCAGTGATGACCTCTAGGATCAGAATATGGCAGCACACACATAACTGAAGGAGTTAAAGGGAATGCCTTACATCCAGGTCTTTTATCCATTTTGAGTTGACTTTTGTGCAGGGTGTGAGGTAGTAGTCTAGCTTCATTTTTTTGCATGTGGCTGTCCAGTTTTCCCAGCACCATTTATTGAATAGACTGTCCTTGTTCCACTGCATTTTTTTTGCTACTTTGTCAAAGATTAGTTGTTCATAGATATGTGGCTTTAATTCTGGGTATTCTATTCGGTTCCAAATGGATAAAAGACCTGGATGTAAGACCTGAAACCATAAAATGTATAGAAGAAAATATAGGCAAAACTCTACATGACATACATCTCAGCAAAATCTTGAAAGACACATCCCTCAAAGCAAAGGAAGTGAAAGACAATATAAACATGGGATTATATCAAAATAAAAAGCTTCTATACAACAAAAGAGACATTAACCAAAACTAACAGACACCCTACCAACTGGGAAAAGATCTTTGCACACAATACATCTGATAAAGGACTGATAACAAAAATTTACAAGGAACTCACACAACTCAACAAAAACAAAGCCAATAATCCAATCAAAAAATGGGCAGAAGAGCTCAAAAGGCACTTCTCCAAAGAAGAAAAGCAAATGGC
>PVIJ01020048.1:0-21925 GCA_004024925.1 Scalopus aquaticus | reverse complement strand
CTTTCAAGATTTTGCTGAGATGTATGTCATGTAGAGTTTTGCCTATATTTTCTTCTATACATTTTATGGTTTCAGGTCTTACATCCAGGTCTTTTATCCATTTTGAGTTGACTTTTGTGCAGGGTGTGAGGTAGTAGTCTAGCTTCATTTTTTTGCATGTGGCTGTCCAGTTTTCCCAGCACCATTTATTAAATAGACTATCCTTGTTCCACTGCATTTTCTTTGCTCCTTTGTCAAAGATTAGCTGTTTATAGATATGTGGCTTTAATTCTGGGTATTCTATTCGGTTCCATTGGTCTTTCTGTCTGTTTTTGTTCCAGTACCATGTTGTTTTAATTATTATGGCTTTGTAATATAGTTTGAAATCAGGGAGTGAAATTCCTCCATTTTCTTTCTTTTTAGTTAGGAGGGCTTTAGCTATGCAAGGTTTTTTGTGGTTCCATATGGAACTACTCCCCAATTTTCAGTCCCACTGGTCATCAGTCTTTTTTAAAAGTTCCATTTCTCTACTTCTAACTCAGCTTGGCATAGTCATAACTCTTCAACAGTACTTCCTCCGCCACCAGCCCTGTCCCCCCCCTACCCTCAATGCACTGGGCATATTTTTCATGATGAATGAATTCTATTTATATTGAGAATATATGCGCCTTCCCTCAAATGAATACTGACTCTCTTTTTGGGGAAAATTTCCCCATTAAGTTCTTAAAAAACCAACCTTCTCTCATGGTCCACAGAGATGAGCAGAGGGGAGTTCCTCACCAGGGGACTACTCAAGACCCTGACTCCTGTATCCCCACATGATTACCTATTCATTTCAGAATCCTAACACTAGGTATGCCCCTACATACCCTCTCTTATCTATCCATTTGATCGTTTTTCTTCCTCATTCACTGAATATTCTTGTGCAAGCTTCACAGTTATTTTTGTTTTTTAGTCACTTCAACATTCTCAGTGTTTTAAATATGACTATGAAAACCCTATAAATTATTGCAGCTTATGAATGTGTACAGTTTCCCATCCCAGTGTCACATGATGAATTTTATCCTTACTCATTTCATTTCTGAAATTGACAGACCCTGAAATTGCTCTCTGATGACAGCCTTCATGTTTGGTCTCTTTTATTGTATGTTTCGACCGTGTGGCAGGCACCTCAAGGGCTCAAGTTCATGACGGTCACTTGTTCCATTACGCCTTTCTTTCATCACACTTTTGTTATCTTAAATAGTTTCTCCTGAAATAGAAATGTTTTGCAAACATCTTCAATTCCAGTGACTTATTTGTTTTTCCAATTAACCATTCTGGGAAAAAAAAAACAAAGCAAAATAGACATACCTTATGCTTACACAATACATTTTTCTGAGACTCAGTTTCACCATTTGCAAAATGCCAAACATTGAATCATAATGATTCGAAGTTATATCAAGTACATATCCTGTATTTAAAGCTTAAACATTAGTGCATGAAACCTTGGATAAACCTTGGATAAACTGTTCATCTTCTCTTCAGGTGCATCTGGATTGTCTGACAAACTTCCCTTGAAACTCTGTTGTCTTTCATCAGGATGTTATGTTTGATGCATTTTTCTTTAAAGGACGAACTCATAAAAGATCACTAACAACTTGAATTTCATGTTGTCGCCTCTATTTCTGTAAACTACAGATTAATAGGCCCCTTTCTCTCAAAGTCTCAAATTACATAATTACTTTAAATTGTGATCACCTGACCAGATGCCTGAAAATTACCTTATCTATTTAATATAACTTGTTTAGCTGAATCAATTTAATTTTCAGGCCATATGCTCATACAATTATTTCATTTAATCCATTTCAAGGTGGCTTCCTCTTTTGCGCCTTGCTGATTCACCTCCCTTTGATTGATCCAACTCTAGAATAAGTAATGACCTACATGAGAATTTTAAAATAACACTGCTAGAAAATCAAAAGACACATCCATTCATCTTCTCAGACCAAGAATTCCAGGAATAATAAGATGTCTTTAAATTCGACGACTTGCCTTTTTCTTTCATAGAAAGTGAAAGGCTTAAAAAAAGCATGTCCTGATCATACCTACAAATTAATATATGAATATTGAATTATCACTAAAAGTACAAATTTCAGTTAAATCAAAATATGATCCATTATATTTTCTATAGCAATTTATCAAAAACACTTTTACTTTCTCAGTTGCTGTGCAAAAATCTGAACAAATAAATAAAGAGGACAATAGGTGATATAAGTAGCCACTTTTCACTGAGGCAGTTCTGTTTTCTTGCCTTGTCACATTGATTTGATTTTTAATAATTTTTGATTGTACCTGGCTTTTAATAGTTTAAGCTAGATTATCCAGTTTTGTTTAAGAATGAAATTTTCTTGGGAAAAATAACGGAGAATTGAATGCTACCATTCTTTTCTGGGTAAATTAGGCCAAAGATACATTCTGTCTCATTTTAATTTGGTTATATAAATATTGGAAATTGGAATGGGTTGGATGTATGCTGTTTATTTACATCCTTAACTTTCTCCTTATTTCCAGAATCATGATCCAACCATAATAGACTATTGCATAAGAAGTTTCTGTAATGTAAGATAATTTGTTTTGCCTGCCTCTCTTTTTATTAGAGATAGGTAGAAAAAAATGCCAGTTTTTATATCTCATTTTCTTACATATGAGAATCCAGTCTATTTTTTACATAAACTCATCTTTATTCATTGAAGTAGTCTAACATTAGGTTTCATTTATTTGGGAGTAGGGATAGCCCTTAAATATAAATAACATTTGTAGTATATCAAATATGTACATTAACTATGGATTCTTAGTATTTCAAATAAGAGCCAGACATTGATATTAAATTTCAGATCATTGAAAATTTATTTTTTCCAAAGGATGAACTTGACTTGCAGACTGACTTTCGGTAAGAAGAACTAACCCCAGCTTTGGGAATATTATAACCTTACTGTGTCCTTAACCCATTAAATCTAACAGATGGGTGGGAAATTCATTAATTTTCACCATGGAGTATTACATCATTTGAACTCTAAACCGATATGAATATGTGAGATCTGTCAACTCCTATTGATTTACCTATTTCCTCCTGAATCTTTTAAAGTTATCCTGTTAATGGAAAGCACATTTTTCAAGCTTTATTCCCAATAGTATCAACTAATGAGAAACTATTTGCTGATTGATGAAAACAACAGATATGATGTAATGTAAGAGTACCTGAAAAAAAGTCACATCATCTGAAGGTTAGATATGACGAATTACATTAAACCTACAACATGAAATTTTTATGATAAAAAAATGTATCACTCAGTTTGCAAGCTTAAATAATATGTTCATTAATTCTATAAGTGCTTTTTAAATGTCCAGTATATACAAAATAATATAGGACATATGAAAGATTTGTTATCAGGAATTTATCAAAATTCCCTCACTTTGATTATTTCACTGAAAATATGCCGATTAACAATGTTAACACTTGCATTCTTTACCTGATATTTTTCTCTGGCCACCTGGTTATTTATCACCTGTGGGACAAGCAGGACCATTATCTCCCCAAAAGCAATCTTCACCAAAATCTGTTGGGAGCTGACATATCCATCTCCATGTTCTCATTCCTAAGATGGGATACTTAACTTTGAGGCACTTCTTTTATACTGGGTCCCAGATTTTTTCTGCTGGATTCAGTTCAATTTACCCACAATAGCAACTTACTTAAAAATAAAAGCTTATTTTATTTTTAACTGGCTGTCTTCCCTGTCATGCTTCCTACCCCTCTCATGCTATTTCCAATGGTGACATTTCAAAATAACTACTTGTACTTGAATTTTTTTTTCTTGGGTTTCTGTCTTAGGAAACCAAACTAGGACAGAGATAGATGATGCAGATATAGAATTGCAAGAATTCATTGTCATCGTTATCATCATCCTGGGGATGGGATGTTGGTTTTCAATTTTGAAGTATATTTTAAAAATATTCATTGCATAAATTGAGACCCATTTTATAGTCCATATCTCTTCATATTTACATCTACTGATAAGTTATAATATATACAATGATGATAATCCAGGAAATATTCACTATATCAAGGAATAAAATGAGGAACATAAAACAATGGATTTTGCATTGCTAGATTATTTATAGGTAGAGTATTATCTTCTCCTTTTTAGAATTCAGAGTTTGATTAATAAAGACGAATGTGTCTCAGTTTTTATTTTAGTATCTTTATATATACAGCCATTTTCAGTTATAAATTCACACATAGTTTTGTCTCTGAGAATGAAAATCTACAAATTACAAGTGGGGACTTAAAATAGTTAAACATTTTCTTCTAAATCCTTATACTATTTCTAATTCAATTCGAATTCTTAATTATTATTACAAAACAAATTAATGTTTATGGCATTAAAAATATCAGAATAATCCCCAGGGCTACAAAAGATATTGCTGAAGCAAATGAAACAGAAGTCTGGATGCTGTGCTTACATAGTTAAATGCCTCATAAATAAATAAAAAGTAATTTAAGACTCAAAAGAATTTGCAAAGATAATACAGAGCTCCTACATACACTTCATCCAGCTTCCCCTAATGATAATCTCTTTCATGTCTATAGTGCATTGTCAGAACAAGGAAACTGATATTGGTATATATGTTTAAATGATTTATTTTTTATTTATTTATGCATACAGGAACTGGGTATAGGCTATAGGTGTGGTAGGGAGTGTGTGTGTGAGAGAGGATTCACCAGAGATAGAGTGGGGAGTGGAACAGGCAGATCTACTGAAATACACTGCTGAGGGGAACAGCAGGCAAGGCAGGAGAGTTCTGCTGTACCATGTGTGTCAGCAAGCTGTCCAGGGGATTGAACTCAGGCCTTAGTGGCTAGTGATAGCTTGATAGAACTGAGACTTAAACCCTTGTGCCACCGGGGAGGCCCCCATGTTGGTATAATTCTACTATCTAAAATACAGACCTGATCTGAATTTCTTTCACGTGTTTTCACATTCAGTATGTGTATGTGTGTGTGTGCATATGTGTGTGTGTGTGTGTGTGTGTGTGTGTGTGTGTGTGTGTGTGTGTGTGAGAGAGAGAGAGAGAGAGAGAGAGAGAGAGAGAGAGAGAGAGGGACTATGGAATTTTCATCACATGAATACCTGTAAGTTATAATTCCATTCAGTGTTCCATCACTGCAAAGAAACTACTTAATATTACCCCTTGATCATTATATCCTCTCTCAATCCTGACCCCTGGCAATTATTGACCTGGTTTCTAGTACTGTATCCTTGTCACTTTGAGAATGTTCTGTGAATGGAGCAATACAATAGCAAATCCTTTGAGTTTGGCTTTTTTCTTTCAGCGTAATGTCCTTGAGATCTCTCCAAGGTCGTTCCAGGTATCAACATTTGTTGCTCTCTCTCTTTTTTTTTTTTTAAGATTTATGTATTTATGCATATAAGACTGGGGTGTAGGCCAGAGGTGTGAGGTGGTGAGAGGATTTACCAGAGACAGAATTGGGAGCAGAACAGACAGATCTACTGAAATACACTGCTAAGGGGAGCAGCAGGCAAGACAGGAGAGGTCTGCTGCACCATGTGGGTAGCTCCCTGGCTGTGGATTGAACTCGGGCTGCAGTGGCCGTGGATAGCTTCATACTGTTGAGACTTAACCCGTTGCACCATCAGGGAGGCCCCATTTGTGGGGCTCTTCATTGCTAAGTAGTATCTTATATGGATGTATCAATTTACATATGGAAGGATATTTGCTATGAACATTTATGTATAGACATTTTTGTGAATCTAAGTTTTCATTTCTCTAAGATAACTACTTTAGAACACATTTGCATAGTGTATGTCAGTATATGTTAATTTTTAAAGAAATGCTAAACTGTTTTCCAGTATTGCTATACCATTTCCATTTTCATTAACAATGTATATGAGACCAGTTTCATTTCATCCCCATTATCACTTAAATGTTTCTTGACTATCAGAAATCACAAAATCACTCTAGAATCTTAGTTGTCTGTTCATAATATCACCATGGAATTTAAAATGCAAATGCTTCTATTTTTACTAAAGATAATAGTCAGAGTTTATTGTATTCATAATGAGGTAGGTTTGCTCTACACTATTTAGTCCCCACAAAAGCTCTTTCAGGTAGGTTATTATTACCATCTTAATGACAAAAAATATATAAGCCTCAGAATGATTTAATAACATATTGACAATCACACATATAGTTAAGGCAAGTGTCAGGGTTCCAACTTCAGTTTGAATTCAAAATCAATGCTATTTCATTAAGCTGCACAAAAGATAAGAGTGACTAAGTGTCTCTATGCCATAATTATGAGTAGAAAATTACATAAATTCATGAACAGGGGCTGGACATGGAAGAATGACAGCAATTAATTTGTTGGGGTGAATTTTTCTCTGCAATGCTAGTTTTTAAAATGATGATAGCTATTTGTAGCCTTTGTGAAAAAAGTTAAGGCCTTTCAAATAACTTTCAAAGATTAAGATCAAGATATACTGTTATAATTATTTTGTAGAAAAGAGTGAATATTTTAATGCAATCTATGTTATTTCTGATATCAGAAATTTACTAAAATGATGCCAATAGAAAGATAATTTAAAAATGACACTCTGAATATTAAATTGGAACATTATATCTGGTAGCAAACTTTTAACTTCTAGAAATCAAGCTTTTGTTACAAGTGCTCCCGTGAGCATTAGATAACCAGAAGACCAAAATCACATTAAAGGTAAACACTTTTTAGTAAAAAGTAATGGAGTTGTCTATTGCTTGTCATAGACTGAGCAATGATATATATTCACTTAAAATAACACACATCCCATTTAAATAACATCTATGTAAACATTTGATGTACAGAACGATGTTGGTTTGTACTCAGTTTTCACTGACAAGTCGACATCTGTCTTCAATCTGTTTAGAAGAATGAGCTCCCAGGTTGTTGTTTGTTTATTTATAATATTGCATTTTGTCCCATGGCAACAGGGAAGCTTACTGGTAAACATGCTTTCTTCTAACCTAAAAATTAGTGTAAAACAATTTGTAGCCTCAATTTTTAATCTAGATGTATACCTCAACTACCTAGCCTGTAGCAGAAAGGTAAAGTGTTACCACACAAATATAATCATTCTTGGAAAAAATACTTCTAAAGACTACCTTTCAAATGCAAAATCTCTGCCTATCCCTTCACCCCAAGGACTAGACACAGACATTCCCCACTCTTTCCTAACTACTAAAAACCCTGTGAAGAGATTTATAAACTAAATACTCCTTCCTTTTGCATGTATAACTTAGATTTGTTCCTTATGAATAGTAAGGAAGGATGATAAAACTTGTAGCAGTTAATTTTAAGTGGATAGGACATCTTGTGGGGAGAAGATCAGGTGAGGTCCAGGGTATGGGTGTGAAAGAATTCATCAGAGACTAGAATGATGAACAGAAGAGGTGGATTTATTTATTTATTTATTTATTTATTTATTTATTTATTTATTTATTTTTTAAGATTTATTTATTCATACATACAAGCTGGGGCACAGGCCAGAGGCATGGGACAGCGAGAGGGCTCGCCAGAGACAGAGTAGGGGGCAGAACAGGCAAATCAGAAATACACTGCTGAGGGGAGCAGTGGGCGAGGCAGGAGAGGTCTGCCGCACCATGTGGGATTCTCCCTGGCTTGGCATTGAACTCGCATTGCGCGCTGCTGACATCTCCACAGCACAGTGCTCAACCGCTGCGCCACCAGGGATGCCCAGAGGTGGATTTATTGACATATACTGCTAAGAGAAGAAGCAGTGGGGGAAATGGGGGAAGGCTACATGGGAAGAAGGATTTGTTTTCATGGGCTTTTCATGACTGGGAGTCAGTTTGGGTCAGTTATCTGCTGGGATGACTGGTCTTAGGTATTGGCCTTTGACACAGACTGTGTCCTAACTCAGCTTCCGAATTTGTGAGCAAAGTGATCATTCTTATGGCCTGGTTCTCATAGCAACCTAATCAATTCCCTTTTCTATTTAAACCTCCAAAAACTTCCTGCTGGACAAGGGGTGGGAGCTTAGTTTTTAACCTTATCAAATGAAAGCCCGACAGAGCAGAAGTGTGAAATTTTATTTCAATCCTATTGTGGCTGTACTCACAACTCTTCAAATTCCTCCAATATATCTGTAAAATGGACCCTGTTTCACCAGAAATGTTCCGGATATTTGCATAGCTCTAGCCTCATCCCTCTCATGTCTCCAATACTCACCCTTCTCTTCCCTTGATCTTTCAAGGGGCCATAGTTCCTTACTGCCCCAGGTAACCCAGTCATCCACTTCCTGAAATATTCTTGCTCAAACTCCATCTGGCCCTAACAATGCATCCCTCGGATTTACTTCTTCAGACTTCCAAATTGACATCAATATATTCATCTGTCATACTCTCACATAACTCTTCCAGTTTTAGTTCATAAATACAATAACAAAACATGATAAGTGCTATTTATGTGTTTTTTTTAATTTAAAGACTAATTTCTCCATTAAAATAGATTAAAAAAATTTTAAAGGATTTATTTATTTATGCATACAAGCTGGGGTACAGGCCAGAGGCGTGGGGTGGCGAGAGGGTTCACCAGAGACAGTGGGGAGCAGAACAGGCAGATCAACTGAAATATACTACTGAGCAGAGCAGCGGGCAAGGCAGGAGAGGTCTGCTGTGCCATGTGGGAATCTCCCCCGTCAGACGTCGAACTCGCGTTGCCAAGAGCACAAGGGACTACGGTGATGGTTCACAGGTGAATCGGTGGTGGGTAATCTATGGGGAATACACGATAATGTAAAAGATAGGAATAAAAATTTTAAAAATGAAAATAAAAAATTAATTAAAAAATAGACTTTTTATTTTAATCAGGGAAGGACACATCGTTCCTGTATGTCTCAGTGCTTTGCCTGGAACCATTCAAATTGAAAGAGTTCAATAAATGTTTATTGTGGGAATCATCTGCCCAATAGAATCTACTATGTTATCTTACAGGAAATTTCTGAAAGGGTCATTGTTAAACAAACCTTTTGTTTTAAGATATCTTTTAGTTTAAGATAGAATCAGATTCAGAACCAGTCAACCAGATTTGAATGAAGATTCAAGTTTAAAAAGAATTATATATTTGCTTTAAACAAAGTTGTACTACAGCTTTCTATAATTTAGAAATATATGTATCTTAATCTAATCTAGAACAATGTTATAATTATTAGACTAATTACATGATTTGCCTAATGTTTTATGTGCAATGCTCAATGGAGGGATTCCCTCTGACCAAGTAGATATGTTGGCACGGTGAGATTTATTATAACTCATTGGACAAAAAATGGTAAGTGTAATTGGGATTGAAAAAAATTATCAAGTGCAAATACCAAGCTTATTTCATTATACATTTGCCTTTAATGAATAGTTCCCATCCCCAATCCTATATTTGGGGCATTATGGCTGTAATTAAGTCATCATAAAAGTACTGATTATTTAAATAATGTAAATAATCAAGTGCTTTCTTAGAAAAAAAATATTAAAATCAGATTTAGTTTGATATTGCTATGAAAATATGACTATCCAAATCTTACCTGAACAACAGATTGAGGGTAAGAAAGGCACTAATTATTTCATTTTTGATAAAAAATTTTGTTTACAAAATTTAAAAGTTTGAAAAGATTTGGTCCCAGTGACATTATTTATTAATGCAATCTTTGACTAGTTTTGGAAGGTATACAAAGGTATAAACTTTTATTTGATATCATTCATATTTTTCCTGAATTATTATATTAACATGAATATTAAAGTTAAGATAACACATTAACACTTAAAAATATGTGGCCATTTTAAAGATCAACTTAAAATATTACTTCCCCCTTAGAACACTATCAGATAAGTCAGCCACCTGGATAAATGGTAAGTTTTCATTGTCACAGTCAGAAATTTGAGGTTTCAATTTAGAAACTTACAAATTTTTAACTTAAAAGAATATTAAGGGCCTCCCTGGTGGTGCAAGGGTTAAGTCTCAATGCTATTAAGCTATTGCCAGCCACTGTAGCATGAGGTCAATTCCCAGCCAGGGTGCTAACTCACATTGTACAGCAGACCTCTCCTGTCTCACCCTCTGCTCCCCTCAGCAGTGTATTTCAGTATATTTGCTTGTTCTGCTCCCTACTCTGTCTCTGGTGAATCTTTTCACTCCCCACCCCACACCTCTGGCCTATACCCCAGTTCTTGTATGCCTAAATAAAAGCAAAAGCTCTACAAAAAATATTTAAAATACAGTTATAATTTTACTTTATATATATACAAACAAACTTTGTATATACTTTAGATACAAACAAGATTCTATATGACTCCAAATATATGAAACTATATATAATATATAATATATATTATAATATAATAATATATATTATATATAATGTATTATATATTATATTATATATAAAATTATATTTTTCATATATTTGGAGTCATATATTATATAATATATATTATATTATATATAATATAATATTATTATAATTATAATTATAATTATTATAATATAATAATATATATTATATATAATGTATTATATATTGTATTATATATAAAATTATATTTTTCATATATTTGGAGTCATATATTATATATAGTTTCATATATTTGGAGTCATATAGAATACTATATATTTTTTTTCATATATTTGGAGTCATATATTCAAACAGAGCATACATATCATATTACTTAATGTCCAAAAACATGATAGACTATGATCTTAGACCACAATTATATTATGATATGAACAGGTAATGACTTATAATAATATGAAGAAGGTAATGCAAAATTTTACTTAGGTTTACTATCCATTAAAGTGATTCTTCTCAGCATAGCAACTTTTATTAAAATAAAGTGCAAAAGTCATATTTTAGTTACCTAAAAGAAGTCCACAAAATTCAGCATATCTTTGTTTTTAGTATTCTTAAGGTGGAAAGCTATCCGTTTTGTACAAGAAAATAGACATCTGGATTAAAGAATGTAATGGATATTAAATTTTCCTACATGTTATCTGTTCTGAAGTGTATAGATCTATATAATCAATATGAGTGAATTTAGTTTTCCTGTCTGTAACTGCATCAAGTGAAAGTATCACTAAATCAGAATGTATTTGGAGACACTTGGAATTAGATTATGGGCAATGTGATACATCTGAAAATCACTCTGTGGCACTGCAGGCAGATCTTCAAAAAGACAGACATTCCCCTGAACACTTGCATGTGTTAATTAGAAATCCAACACATCTCAAGTGGACCATACTAGAGAGTATGGAAATATGAGGGTCAGGAGTATCAGGACCTGATATGTGTGACAAGGATTAGTGTCATCCCTGAAAAGTATGTCCTAGGACAACTGAAAATGTAGGCAATCTCCATTGTTGTGGGCATTATATAGATGCTCAGAAAAGGGAAAAGAGGTTAGCACTTTGCCCAACCCTCACCCAAAATAGGGCCACTCCTGCCACCCCAGATTTTGGTAACCTGAGTGACAGGCCTCCTAAGTTATACTGGAGAAACCAGATAACAGATAAGGAAAGAGATGATCAATATTCTCTTCATGTTTCATATAGCCTTCAACTCAGCATGTTTCTATCATCTGAGTTTATTGAAAGTTAGCTGAAAATTACTGCATGTTTTTTCTACCATTTCAAACTAGTGAACTTGGAGAGCACACAGCTTTTAAATTAAATTCAAGGGAGACCAGTTTTTGCATAAAAGAAAAAATATCCTAGCAGGTGCAAGAAAATGGGATTGAGACTAAGAAGACAAGTGGATGTTTTATCAAATTTGAACTGACTCACAAAAATCAGAGTACAGCTCATACAGTAGCTCAGGGATTAGTCTTTAAAGATGATGATGACTGTGTCATGCTGATATGTACAAGCATCTCCCAAGAATTGACTGGCTTGTGCTTGTTCAGTAAAGATTTCCTACAGGTTATCCTAGTTTAGCTTGAGAGCTTGTTAACAAAGAGTTCCTGCCCCAGGGCAGCTCGTAGACATTTCACGTTGCACTAAATAGCAACATAAAATTTACACTTAGACAGAAAACAGCCCGTTTGTCAAATCTTCTTGAGTATCCCACTTTAGATGCATATTTGCAAACCAGATTTTCAATGCATGATGATACCAGGACAGCATAGGAGGTGAACATCAGACATCAGCAAAAAAGATAAGTTTACCTCTAGGTGTAATTTTGTTCTAATTAGTACGAACTCAGAAAGCTCCTGTCACTTTTTTTGGTAGGCTGAAAATCCTCAATTAGCATACAATAAAAATTAAAAAAGATTGCTACTGGAGATTTCTGTGGTAATGATTTTCATAAAAGAAAAAATGTTATACTATTGCCCCACTTAAAGAAAAAAATGCTACTTCCAGAGAAGATTTATTTTACCTTTTAAAATATATGTTTAAACAAAACATGTCCAGCTTGTCCAAATTTATAATTTTGAGTGTTTTTTCCTATAAGAGGTGTTGGACCTTTCAGGAAACATTGCCAATATATGATAAAAGACATAGTTCTATGAAAATTCATTATATACACATGTTTTAGATGTAAGGGCTAAATGACCAATTGCTTGCTTAAAATTTCATTGATGGACTTAATGAAAATATACATGTTAATTTTTAAAAATGCCCATCTGATATTTACATGATGTTATAATGCAATGCTACTTCAATACAAAGTAAAATTAAACACCAAAAATTGATAAGATTTTTCATTATTTTAAAGAGGTTTCACCATAATGGTGTAATATTTTAAAGAGAGGAAAAGAGAAAACAGCAAATATATCACTAAATGATTAAAACTGGAGCTGAGTAAATAAGTCTGTCAGATATGAGATTAATTTTACAGGATACTTTAAGGATAAAACAAAACCAAAAACAAACAAAACCCCACAATAGCCACAAAACATCTCTAATTTAAGGCAAGTTAATGAATTGGAGTTCAAAGTGAAGGGCACTGGATTGGAGATGATCTCATTTTAGACTCTTTTTACTTCATTGCCATTTGTAGAAAAGTTTTGTTTTATAAAATGAAACCTCCATATCTAGTTCCAAAGTTTAGCCCATAGTCATTAGCCATCACCACCACCACCATTATCAACATAACCAATACCACATACACTGTTACTTTCTTCTTATTCTCAACCTGTTCCTCAAATATTTCAGTTTGCTATGTGACAAACACTGTATCTGCAAAACATCTGGCAGAGATTTTGACAGCGTTGCAGCAAACCTGTAGAGCCCTGTGAGGAGAATTGGCAGGCTTAGTATATTGTTTTACATTCAATACATACCGGTCCTTTTCTCCTTAAATATATCTAGATCTAGATCATCTATCTATCTATCTATCTATCTATCTATCTATCTATCTATCTATCTATCTATCTATCTATCTATTTCAACAAACTGGAGGGAATTTGAATAATATGTAATAAAGCAAGTAAGAATGATAATACTGGATGTCTATGTAGCAGCCAATGGATAACGTAAAATACTTAGAAAAACGAGTGGATATGGAGAAATATCTGTGAGGGCTCTCGGGTTAAAAGGAAAGCAGATAAGGGAATATAAGGGAAGGTGTTGGGGGAATGAATGAATGAATGAATGAATCCAGCCCATGAGGATATTAACACATTAAATTTTTTTCTTGGATGTATTTCATCAGCATCTTATTAACATCAGCTTAAGAATCCAGTAGCACGCATCCAATTTTGATGAGTAAAATAATCTTTTTCCCTTCTCCGGTGATTTTTACATTTATTTATAAACCAAAACAAACAAACAAACAAAAACAAAACAAAAAGACCACAAGCGTCATTAATTTAGGGGAACCAAAACTGGGATAAGCAAAAGAGTTTGTGAGCCTCCCAAGAGGTGGGGGAGGAGGAATCATGAATTGCCAGAATGTCACCTTGTGGCGCAAGTGCGCCTGCGTCGCGTCTCTGCGCTGAAGAAGCCCTCGTCCTGCTGCCTGTGGGGCGGAGGCCACGTACCTGCCGGACTGAGGGCCGAATGCTCTGGTGACTTTAGAGTGCGACCCGGGACTCTTGTCCTGCCCCAGATGTGGAAAGTGCTATGGAGCCGCTCCAGTCACCCTCCCCTCTTCATTGTGCCTCACCTAAAGAATTTTTAAACTCTCCCAACCGAAGTTCTGGGAGTTTCTCCTGCCCTCAAGTGCCAGGCAGTAGCCGAGACCTGAGCATGTTGGACAGGAGACAGACTCGAAGATTTGGTGACCAGAAGCAGGCATGAGTCCTCTCCGTGGCCCCAGGACCCCTTGGTGAGAATGGGGTCGGGAGGTCACCTACCCCAAGGGTAGAGTCGCCAGGAGGGAGGTAGGAAGGAGCCTTTTTCAAGTGCGTAGCTGGCTGTACTGTGGGAGCGCCATTTTCTGGGAATCCAACTCTTCTGCACCTTTCCATTAGGACGACCGAGGAATCTAATGTCGACAGATCAGGATGCAAAGTAAGCTGCTCTTCGAAAAATAGTATGTAGACCCTTCATTTTGTAAGGTATTGGATAAATTAGCGCTATTCATCAAGGTGCTAGTTGACTATGGCGTGTCTACCGCCCATTAAGTATTAAAACTTTTATAAAAATTGTCTGAAGGCAGTTAGCAAATTACCCCCGAGGTGGGAATGGCAAGCTGATTAGATTTCTGGCTTCGTACAGGTATTTCTGTTTCGATTGTTTTTGTTTTATCTTAGTCATTCTGGATTTGGTAAAACATGACAATTTAAAGTACATTTGCTGTGGAGTCAGGTAGAAAACACTTTAAGTCCTGGTTCAACTGCAAAGTAGAATGACCTCAGCTAGTCTCCCCTTCTCTTCTGTGGCAATAATGGCATGTCCTTCCTGGGGAAGGAGGATCTTAATTGTGATTAGTTGTGATTCTTAGCACATAAACACGAGTACTTTACATTCTCATAAACTTATTTGGTGTAAAAGGTTATTTGTATGATGAACATGAGTCAAAGGGCAGACAAAATATGACGGAAACCCCAGAAAGTTTGAGTAGACATTCATAAATTGGGTATTGTTTCCCCTAAAATGCAAATACTTTTGTGCACAATGAGAAGTTGCAACTTTAGTTGATACGAACAATATTTTATGAATATTTTATGAATAGGTTCTGTGTAAAACACTTTATGATGAGAAGAAATTTGTTCATGTTTTTGGGAATAAAATAAAGATTTTGTGGAGGGGCCTTGAAGTGAGGAATTTGCCAAATACGAATAAGCAGGACAGAACACAGACATCCTCTTACTTATTTTCTGGTATATGTGATCTAAGTATAAATCACTAATTTTTAACACTCATATTTTAGCATTATCTTGGGAATTAAAAACCTCCAGTATCTACTCACTCCTACACACACATATGCAGGTACATATACCTATGTCAGGGCCCTATCCTAGAGAGTCTAGTCTCATTTAATTCTGCAGTGGGACCTCTACATTAGTATTTTTTGAGCACCTCACCCTACTCCATGATTCTGCATGCAACTGGGTTTGCAATGCTTCTATGTATGGATGACAGAAACTGATTGGAGTGAAGTTTAGGTACACTTTTATGCAGTCTGTGTTCAGATTCAAAAGGACCAGCTTCTGTTTCTGAACTTTGTGAAAACAATTGGACTTTTCTAGATTTTCCTCTCCTTTGGAAAATAAAATAATTGTATTGTTCATTAATTTTAAAGATCCTCATAGTTCTAAAATAGCATGATTCTAAATATCAGAGACATTTCCAATTTTTCCTTCCTTAGGCTGTTTGAATCAACGTTTGTACATAGACTTAATATGACAGATTTCCCCCTGAAGGGGCATTAGATTAATGAATGGTGAGAGATAGTTTATCTGTCCTATCCCCAAAGTAAAGCTTTATCAGACATCCTGAAAGGAATCTGGTTACATTAGGGAAAATAACATTTCCAGTCCAGATTCAATACTGATCCATCAAATCTGTTTGCCTGCTGTCAGCAGAAGTTATTGCCAGATGCTTGAGAGGCATGGCCAGAACATTCCTGAATGCCACCAGTTAGCTATGCAAAACTCGGCTGTGGGGAACAATTCTCACTTACTCCTCCAGAAACAGCTCAGACATTACGAACTATTAACTTTAATTACACTTTTAGTAGTGTGGCTCAGAGAGTAAGGCTCAGCTACTCTCAAATCCTCTGCAAATAAGTTGTGAAAACCCATTCACACAGATAGCTTATCTACTTCAGTAACAGATAAGTGTTCCAGTGTGTTCTAAATAATCCCGAGAAATTATTCTGGAATCTGTGTCAGTTTATTCCTGCTTCCAGAAATACAGTGACTTAATGAATTTCCTATTAAAAACGTATATGTTGATGTTTTGGTCAGGTAAGTAATCCAAGTACTTTAAATTCTGAGTGAATGAATGTGAATGCATGAAGACATGCATTTTTGGAAAATGTTAAAAAATATATTTGCAGTTAAATAATGGGGTGAAGCACATATTTAGCTAACATGATAGTAGAAGCCTTATACACTGCCAAGGGTGCTTGTTTTGGCTTCTTGAAGGTTGAAACTAGCTCAGAGCATTAATGGGCAACTTCGTGAGAGATGGAGTGCCAAGTGCTCCAAGGCCTAAATCAAATAAAGATCTAGTTAAGTGCCTAATGAACCTCTTAAGCAGTTGTGGATGGTTTCAATAGGCTAACCATTGTGTAAGATTATTAGGGAGAAAATGCAAATCGAAATCATATTAAGGCATAACACAGGATATGGAAAGTGGACAAAAGCTAAAGGAAGGCTTTTCTAATGGCATTTGGGTGGAACTTCAAGCACTTAGCATATGTATATTCTGAATGGCATCTTTCAAAAAAATTTTTTTTTCAAAAATAATTTAGACTTTGATTGAATAAATTCCTAATTGTTTCAGGGCTTTTTTGAAGGTTTTTTTTTCAACTTATAGGAAACAAAAATTAAAAATTTTACAGTGTCCAGCTATTATAGTTGAATCTGAGCCTGTGGAAAAAGAAACAGCTATCATCTTTTAAAGGTTTCCACCTAGTGGCAAAGTTATTATGAGCAAGAGCTAGGACCGCAACTTATAAAGCAAATACAAACATTAAAATTAGGTTACTGTTTCACCCTTAGTCTTTATGGAAATTGAGAACAATGTTTTAAATACATCAAGATGCTGAGAGTAAGTAATCCCTCTAAACAATAGTGTGGAATGAGGCCATTTCTTCTTTTACAGTTACTTAGATGGCTGCCTCAATTACTGTTCCAGATGTCGTAACTCTGGGAAAACTAAGCACCAGTTTGTTTTAGGCTTTAGGGAAAGATACCGCATATAAAGTAGGAATTTTCTTCAAAATTAAAAATAAAATTTTGTGTTTGTAGAGGAAGATTATTCATAATGAAGAATATTATGTACGAGAGAGGAGGAATGGACTCTTGTAGTGTAATAACACCATAACACCTATTTCGGCAGTACCACCTTCCTAGGTCTCCATTTTACATTCTGCAAAGTGAGGTGACTGAAATTAAATCTGGGGCTAACCATAGGTAGCCATGGGCTGATCTGACTTTTTTTATGTTCTGTTTAATCTGCATGTATTAGAAGAAGAGATGGAGTGTAAGTGTTTTAATTTTTAGGTAGAATAGGATGTTACTTTAAGGCCCAGCACCATAAGTCCCTTACATACTGTCTCTCACTTTTTATATTACCCATCTGGGCTTTGAAGACATTTGGATTGGTGTCTCCTGTGCTGGGTTATTTCTAAAGTGACATCGAGATTTAACATATTTCAAGTGCTGTTCAAAATCCACATTAAGGATTGATACTTATTGAGTTTTCATTATGTCCCAGATAATGCACATGTGCTAAAGCCTCACAATCACTCTAGGATATACACATCTGTATTTCTTTTCCCAATGAATAAGGAAACTGAGGTTTCTGTAAGGTAAGTAATTTGCCTGAAATCACATAGTCCGTAAGTGGCAGGAATGGGTCCTGATCTATTATAATTCAGAACTCAAGTTTTTAACACATTGCAAACTAGAGATAGGCCATCTAGATTCTGTAGGTAATTGACTACTCTACCTAGCTTCTCAGCATATCTCTTTGTTAAAGATGCTTGATTGAAAACAAAAGAGGCTAGCTCTTGCTTTGTTATGTCTGTTATATCTATGTCATACTGTGATTGTCAAGATTGAAACATATTCAGGTAAAGATGAAAGCAAAGAAAAAGCTGACATAAGTTTTTTTCCCCCATAAGAGCCTGTAACAACTTCAGTATTGACTCATGTAACAAAATGTTCTGAATCATTTAGAATAGAATTTGAAATATCTTTAAAACAAATACAGCATTTGGCTGACATAAGCTCCTGATACTGGTCCTATGATTATAAGAGGTATACTTCTTTACCAGTGAGACTAGAGTTCCATAAATTGTGTGATCACATGCATGAAATATGGATTTGAAGTGTGCAAACTATTTGGGGCTTCCTCCTCTTCTACACATACATTTCAACTGTTTATTTCCTGCGTTGCTGGGAAGAGTCACTGGTTTGGATACTTTCTTCCTTTGGATACAGTTACTACTAAGAATCATAAATCCAGAGATTAAAATGAAGAGACTGTTATAGAAACTTGCTTTTCTGTAGATATTTTGCACATTAATTTTACTTAGTGGGTGTGATTCAGATCATCTCAAGTAAAGGGAAGGGCAGCAAAGTGATTAAAATTTCACATTACTTTTCTAAAAACATTTTGCTACGTTGTTTTCATGTGAAAATTGCTAATCTGCCTTAAAATTCTAAGCACATTCAGGCACCTGAACTCATTGTGCATTTGAAATTGCTCCACGCTCTGCCCTGAATAAACTGACCGCTGGGGTTAATAGTCATCAAGTCAGACCTTCTGATCTATTGGAAATTTAGATCTTAGCTTATTTTGTGGGGCTGCATCCTGTGCTGGTACTCCAAGGATTTACCACAGCTGTAGAAAGCAATTATGAGTTTGGGAAGAGATGAAGCCAGAGAGAGCAAGATTGGCTTCCTAAAGTTTTTCTTTTTCTCTTTTTTTCACATTTGTGTTTCCCTCCACAATGAGTTAAAAGAATGAGGTAGAGAAAATTCTCCCTATGGTTTGGAAACTGAACCTCTTCCCTTGCTTAGGTGATAGCATTGACACTTCACACAGAGGGCTAATTTACATTTAATGCTCTGGAAATTAATTACAGAGAATAAAGATAATTGTTAAAGCACCCCCTCCCATGCGCTTCCAAAAATAAACAAACAAACCACATCATGATTACTAAGCAGCCATCTAATGCTTAATTTTATGCACAGTGGGAAGGGCACCAGTAGTCTGGAAAAGGATGGAGGGGAGAGAAGAAATGCAGCTAATTTGAAATATATAACAGCAGAAGCAGTTTTATGTGGTAATGACCTGCAGCTTTCCCAGCAGGAGCAGCAGTCCTCAAAGCCTTATGCATGGAGTCCAAGGATGTGTTTACTAGAATTTGGGTCTAGCCAGGCAGCCCAGTGACTTAAATGATGGTTTCACCAAGTTTGATACTTTTCCTATGCCAGAAGGTGAAGATGCCGGGCGTAAATATGTGGGTCCTGTTAAGATAAACTGGTTATGCCTCCTAACAAATTCCCCCAACTATGTTTATTCTTTTATAAAGACTGAGGCTGACTGACTTGGATGGGAGGAGTCACAATGTGATCAAGTTTTATAATTAATATTGTTCTAGAAAATTTGACCCTAGAACTATATTTCTATTAGGTGCTACAGAGCATATGTCTCTACTGTTCCTGACTTTGCCCCTTTCCTACCCTTTAAAAGGCGTTAGAACCTTTGCAGTCTACCTGAAAAATACGGTACTCTCATCAACCCTCAGGAGACATGTGACAAATCACTAGTTTAGTTTCTAGACAGGGAAAAGAGTAGCAAACTCTAAAGATTTAGAGCTAGAATGACTTGTTATGGTACCCTGAACAATTGACTTCAAAATGGCCATGTATAGCAGTGCCACACATTGGTAAAATGGCCATGTATAGCAGTGCTGTCAAAGTAGTCACACTTTGGTAAAATGTTTAAGTTGATTCCACTTAATGTTGGAACTTTAAAAAAACTGTGCATTAGTTTCATGTGGCTGCTTTGACAAATTACAACAAATTTAGTCGTTGTTTTTATCACAGTTTCAAAGGTCAGAAATTTGGAAGCAGTGTGTCATTGGGTTAAAATAAAAATATTGACAGAGCTGCATTTCCACTGGAGACTCTAAAAGAGAATGTATTTTTCCCTCTTCCATCTTCCAGTTGCAGCCAACAGTCCTTGGCTGTGGCAGTATCACTCTAGTCTTTGCCACCAGTGGTCATATTGCCTCTACTACTTCACACTTATCTCTGTTTCTTTCTTTCTTATATGGACACTTGTCTTCACATTTACAGGCCACTGGTATAACCAGAATCATCTCTCCATCTCAAGATCCTTAACTGAATCACATCTGTCAAGTCCCTTTTTGTTACTAAAGGCAACATTAACAGATGAGAGATTATGATGTGAAACTCTTTTGGGGGGGTATTATTTACCTATCACAGTTGACTATCAGGTCCATGACAATTCACATGTATCCCATGTGCAAAATATATCCATTGCAGCATCCTCAAAAGTCTCATTCATTGGAGCATTGGCTCAAATCTAAAATCTCATCTAATTATTTTGAGATCAAAGTCTAAAATTCCATCATCTGAATAATCTAATTCAAATAATAGTCATACTGGATATCCATGCTATGTCTCTATCACCACATCTGTAACACTAGGAGACAGGCTATTTGTTTCCAAAATAAAATGGTAGGACAGCCATAGGATAACAATTATAAGCCTTTCCAACCCAAAAGCAGGAAAATGGAAGAAAAAAGGAGCCACTAGCCCACAAAACATTTCAAAATCCAACTATGGCGTT
Source organism: Scalopus aquaticus (assembly GCA_004024925.1). Classification (NCBI taxonomy): domain Eukaryota; kingdom Metazoa; phylum Chordata; class Mammalia; order Eulipotyphla; family Talpidae; genus Scalopus; species Scalopus aquaticus. Next base: position 900 of record PVIJ01020048.1, on the reverse strand, counting down.
TCCATTAGATTTCAACCCCTGGGGAGAATCCACTGTGTGACTTGATCTCTGCCATTTGGATCTACCACCCTGGCCTCCACATTACAAAGGTCTGTCCTATGATCATGTACCCATGGCTCTGGCTTTTGGACCCAGGGTTCTCCACTTGTAGGTATACTTTCTTCATTTCATCTTCTCTTTGTACTTTTCAGGCTAAGCTGTTATGCTGTTAAACATTTCTCAAAATTTAAGGGTTTCCTGTGTGTCACGAGATTCAACACTTTAGAAAGCAGATTCCTCTACATAAGTTTTCTGGATAATCTTTATTTCTGGCTCCTACTCAGATGCTTACATGGATTCACTAGTCATGTGCTTAATCCTTTTAAGAGTTTTCTGTGTAAGAGGGTGCTTTGGACTTCTGATCATTTTGAGGCACTAGTCAGTGGTTGTTTGGTCATACCTTTGACCATATTTATAGTTCATTTTCTTAACAGTAAATATTATAATTTTAGCCTCATTTGTAATCTTGATAGTCTGAGAACCTCACAGATTATCAAATCCTGGTTCACTTTGGTTTGACAGTTCTCTCAGTTTTTTCTCTTTTCACAATTTACTAGATGTACAGTTAACACTTATTTAAGAAATCGCCTCAGCTAAATATCCAAGTTCATTGATTACAAATTCTGCTTTTTACACAACATCAGGTACAATTCTGCTAGACGTTTTGACACTGTGTAATGAAGATCAACTTTCCTCCAATTTTCAATAGCAATGTCTTTGTTTCTGTCAGAGCCCTCACCAGAGATGCCTCAAATGTCCATACTTTCGCTAACAGTCTATTCAAGGCTATCTAGATATTTTCTATCAAGTACTTCAAAATTAGTTTAGTCTCTGCTCATTATCCAATTCCAAAGATAATTC
>PVIJ01020047.1:0-21938 GCA_004024925.1 Scalopus aquaticus | reverse complement strand
AGGAATTCAAAAGACTGAATCTATTTGTAATTTATTTTTACTCTTGAAATACTGATAAAGTGCAAGAGCAGTAAAAAGAATTCCCATATATACCTCCCCAGTATAAACTTCACTGAAGTTTCACCAACTCTCCCATTATATATTTATAGTCAAATAATCCAATCTTGAATCATTCCACTAAACTGTCATTTCTCTTCATGAAGTGTCACCTCTTCCACTGCTTTCGTTTTGTTTTGTTTTGGTCTTTAGTTTACAGAATTTTGTATTTGATTGTTTCTTGGTGTGGGTTTCTTTGAGTTTACTCTAGAATTCATTTGGGTTTTTGAAACATTACACAAATGCCTTGACAAATTTGGAAAGTTTTGTTGTTTTGAATATCTTTCCATCACTTTCCTTTCTTGTCTTCTAGGAAGAGGAAACATAAATGTTAGATCTTATGTTATAATTCACCAGTTTCCTACGGTTCTCCTCAATTCTTATATTCAGTCCATTTTCTTTCTCTAATTCAGACTGGATCATCTGTTTTATTCTGTGTTCAAGTCCATTGCTTCTCCTTTGTCTCCTTCCTACTGGAATCTACATTGTTAATATCCATGGAGGTTTATTAATATTATTACTATCATTGTATTTTTCATTTCTGAAATTTCCATTTGTTCTTTATATCATTTTTTGCTTAAAATTTCTATTATTTATTTAATGTGTGCTTATAATTGCTCATTGAAGTATTTTATGATAATATAATATCTTAGGAAAATTTCACATCTCAGTCATCTTAGTGTTGCTCTCATTCTGTTTGAGATCATCCTCATTTATAATATTTTAGGTGATTTTCAATTAAATAGCACACTTGGGGTATTCATTTATGAACCCCTGCATCTTATATAACCTTCTATTTTGGGTAGCTTCTTTTGCTATTGCTCCAGCAAAGAAGGGATGTTGCTTTCTTACAATGTCAGAAGTCTAGATTCCCAAGAGGTCTTTGTTGACACCAAACTTAGAGGTCTAGTGACAATCCTGGCTCCCAGAAGTCTCCAATGATACTTCTTAGGCTTGGTGAAGAAAAAACTCCTCCTTACAGACTCATGCATGGCCTCCTGATATCACTGTGGCAATAGCCTCATTATTTCTGGTGATAAACATGTTGACTCACTAGTAGACCTTCTCTGACACCACCCCAGGAGGTAGCTGGAAGACTGTCTTATTACTGCCAAATTGGTGTTGAAGTTCATCCTTTCAGGAGTATTTTAAAGTTTGCCTTTATAGATTTAGATGTTCCTTATTTGATTTATCCTAAACTTTTAATGCTGTTTCTTCATAATGTAAGAGGAAATTTCCTTATGAATATGTCATAAAACTGTTTTTTTGTGTGTGTAGATGAAGATTATTGATTTTTTGTTTATGTTACTATTATCTCCTATTACATTATTGGAGATTGTGGCTCTCCTTGTCTTAATATTTTTGTTTCCATGGAAATTTCTGTACAGATTCCCCATGTGTAGAAATTAGAAACTGACTTCAGGACAGAAACATATATATTAGATCATGTTAAAGTTTCTGGAAACACTTATTTTTGGTTCAGTTTTAAATCATGAATAAATGTTGAATTTCTTATAGTCTATGGTGGAAGAATTCTCGATACACTGGTGGTAAGAATGATATGATAACATACTTTTGAAGACGTGTGAATTTATTCTCCTAAATCACATAAAGTGAACCATAAATGTGGTAAACTACCTCAATTTTAAAAATATATAGGAAAAATTTTAATCACAAAAATAAATAAAAAATAAAAATAGCCTAAAAATGTTAAATTTCTTGAAGACATTGTGAGCACTTAAGGAAATAATTTTCCTATTCTTCATTATTTTATATGAAATTTCCTAATAGTTAGCCAACCTTGAATTCCTAGAATATATTAAACTTAGCCACAGTATATGATTTTCTTAATGACTTTGAATTCTATTTGAATGTATTATATTAGTATTTTGCATCAATATTAGTAAGTTATAATGGTCTGCTTATATTATCTTTGTCAGATTTAGGTAATGTTATATATATAAGGTTTTCAAATTTGTAAAACAGTTTTTAAAACATTGGACTAGCCATATTTCTTGTCAAGTATCCTGGAGTCATTAAGGTTATAGAAACCAGGCTGATTTAAATCTCATTTTCTCTTGTCATCTAGTATTATTGATGAAAATTCTAAAAATATTAAAGACTCAGTATATGGCATCCAAAATCCAATTATTAGGAAATTCAGACATAAGAACAAGAAAAAAAAAGAAAAAAATATATAAGAAAGTATCAAAGTAATCAAGGAAATTTTCACTCTCAATCTTGGTGGCTACATTTCCTGTACACCTCTTTCTTTTCCTACATCATGGCAACTGAGTCCTCTATTCCTTCAGCATGGCGACTGCTTCCTCTATTCCTTCATCATGGTGACTGCTTCCTCTATTCCTGCATCATGGCAACTGACTTCCCTTCTCCTTCAGTCCCTTTTATTTCTCATCATAAACTCCACCCCAAACTGCAAACTTAGCATTCCCCTGAGGCTATTTATTTTCATCAGCAAACCCCCTCCAGGGGGCACCACCTTTACTGGACTTTGGACTCAGCCAGCCGGGTTACAATAGGATAAAAGTAAACATTTCAAAATAACATGTAAGAGAAACTTACCTACATTCATAGAGAAATGAATCTAAAATCAAAAACTAGAAAATTGGTTAGTATTCATTTGAAAAACTATCAATTCTATTAAAAGTTATCTTTTATGATATTTAAAAAAAAGTTTTGATTATTGACCTGGTAAAACTTTTTCTTCAGTTTGCTTTTCTTCCCCCATTGTTTATCCTTGTTTGTTTCCAATCTAACTTTTACATTTGAGGAACTGCTTGTCTTATCAAACCTATAGTCTGATTACCAAGGTATTCTTGACATGTGTGAATGACCATTGCAGAGTTTTGACATCCTAGACTTACTCATGTCTCTGGAGATTTACAACCTAAAATGTAAGTTCACTTCCCACTGTGTAAGTTGTGGAGAGAAGAAATGAATTATATAAATGTGTATGTGCATGTCTGTCTGTGCAACTCTGGATGCATAATTGTGGTTTAGTGGCTATCCAGTGGGTTGGAGAGAGGGCACACATCAGTGAATAGCTTCAGTGCTCTTTTTGTAAAAACATGTAGATAGATACATAAAGTTATATATAAATGATTCATGTGTAAGTACATATTTATATATATATAATCTACTTTAAATATAATTTCATATAAATAATAAAATGTGTACATAATAAATGTGTTCCCATAGACATACTTTCTGGGTTTTTTAAGATTTCAAGTGAGGCCTGTTTATTCATGGGTCATATAACTGGGAGGTGGTAACTGCCCTGAGCTACACTCTCACCTGTGGAGGTCCTGGTTATATGAGGTTGGTTGTATGTCAGTTTAGAGACGTGCTAGATTCAGAAAGTGGGATCCTTGGGTTAGCTTGTAAAAGTAAGAATGCTAAAAACTGTTCAGAATGTTTGGCCACTGACAAAGGTTAAAACCAACATTAGTGGAAGCAAGGCGCCAGGCCGCCAGTAGCCGTGAAAGTTTCAAGGCCAGCAACCTTGAGATAAAACTCCCCCTGCCTAGGGCGAGGATTCCAGGAACTAGTAAAGATAACAGCACAGACCATCTGCTCCCCGACCCCCTCATCCTTGATGGCTTGCCAAGTTCACTATGACTTGCTGAATTCCATTGCCTTTATAAGCTGACCCAATTCTGTACTCGGGGTCTCCATTTTTGCCTACAGACTGCTGTGTCGGTACACCGGGCTAATTGGGACCCTAGCTCGAGCTAGCAATAAATCACCGCTTTGCTGATTGCATAGAATTATGCCTCAGTCGTAATTGGACTTTAACAAGCTTTAACAAGCTTGTAACATACTTTAACAAGCTCTGAGAAAAGTCTCATCAGCGCTCCCCTCTCAGCAGCACACAGCAAGTTTCCCCACGAGGGAGAGAGGTTTAGCTCCCTTGAAAAGGGCAGCTTGTCTAGGCCTCCCCGGTTGGCGCAGCGGGTTAAGCGCAGCACTGTGGAGCTGTTGGTAGCTGCGTGAGTTCGATGCCCAGCTGGGGAGGCCGGGGAGATTCCCACATGGTGCGGCAGGCCTTTCCTGCCGCGCCCTCACTCTCTGCTCCCCTCAGCGGGCGCGCAGGCCCCTCCTGCCGCGCCCATGCCCACTGCTCCCCTCAGTGGGCAGGCAGGAGGGTCTGCCGCACCCAGCGCTCCCCCTCAGCGGCGTATTTCTGTCCATCTGCTTGTTCTGCTCCCCACCCTGTCTCTGGTGAACCCTCTCACTGCCCCACACCGCTGGCCTGCACCCCAGGTTGTATGCAAAAGGGCATTTTTCTTATGGGAAGGAAAGTAAAGGGGGCTTAGCACAGACACAAGTGGGCAGGAGGAACATGCCCCTGAAAGGACAGGTTTCTTAAGGGAGCTGCCTCCCCTCTTTGGTTAAAGGGAGAAGGTTGGTAAGAAAAGCACCTGCATGCAGAGATTGCACCAATGCATTCTTCTCTTCGAGAGGGGCTCATTCCCTGTGTAATGGGGAATTGTTAACTGCTGTTTAATTATTTCTAGAGTTGATGCCTAAGGATTTTTCTGTATTTGGTTTGACTAAGTCAATTTGGAAGGACCATTGATTTTTTCAATGGCCTCAATCTCCATATCCCCACCTTGTCTACACTTCAGCCTGCACCTCCTGCGCCTCCGGATACTTTACTTTTCTGTACATCTTGTTTAACAACTATGTTACTTGTTACTCATTTCGACCCCTACCCCCGGCTTCTGGCTATGTGCGATACAGTTTCTGGCCTTGTGATTCCTCCTTCCCCAATTTTCTAGCGTGTTCTAGGCTGGGCTACACTGGCCCATGTGTAGACAGGCTGCATGTATCTTCATAAGTTTATGACTTGTTAGCATCTTAAGTCTCTACCCATGTTTTTTAGCATGCTAATAAAATCTAGATCGCTTGCAGGTTAGCATTTTGCCATCTGCTTCTGTGCAGATGCGGGTTACGGCTTATTGTGGCCACCCCTTACCTGAAAGCAGGAAGCCTCTTCAAGGGGGAGTATCTGTTTCTCACTGGTGATTGTCAGGCCAGAGCCTCTAAGCCTGGAGGCTCTGATACCGAACTTGAGCCTCAGTTTCCCTCAGCCAATAAAAGGAAACAGTTTGAGGAAATGGAAAGTGTTTTAATTGGTCGACAAATGAGGATAGTGGCAGACTCCTTGTCTGAAAGACCACAGCCCTCCTCTCTGGCAGGCTGCAGGGTTATTTATACACAGGCAAAAAATGGGGAGCTGGGCAAGGGTCTTAAAGGGGAGGGGGAAGCTGTCGGCATGGAGATGATGGGTGCCAGCTTGCTTTCTTCAACAACTTCTGTTTGACTCCCTTTCTTTTGGAATGCAAGGATATGAACCTGTCAGACAAGAGATTACAAAGGATGGGGGAAGACAACTTTAATGGTTAAAAAGCTAAACCAAACACATGCCAATTGGAATTTAGAGACCATTTGCCCCCTGCACTAAATCAGGTTTTATCAGTAATTTAAAATCTAGGACTTACCCTTGGTATTCGGCCTAAATTTGGCCAGGGCAACGGTGGCTTGCAAGTTGGGAGGGGTCTTCTTGCTCTCGTAGCCAAGGCTTTTCACTGCCGAGGCTTTTCTGCTCTTTAACTCTTTTCCTGGTACAGTAACTTGTTAAGGGCCCGTAATTGGTAACTGCACCAGCTCAGCGACGGAAAGTTTAGACAAGCAAGGTTTAGGTCCTCTATCAAATCCCCACTGTTTCTTTCATTCCTCATTCTTGCGGAATTTTAAGGGCAAAGGTCTCTCTCTTCTGTAACTACTTCCTGCTAAGCAGGGGCATCGCAGGGGAGTGAGAGGAATGGAACTTGTGCATGGAAGGGATGAACTTGGGTATCACCAGGTTGGATTTCCAGAGGCTCATGTCCTTGGGACAGAACTAGCTAGAGTTTAATATACTCCAAGCCCCTGGCCACGGAAGTTACAAGACAGCTGAAGAGACAGGAACCAGAGGAACAGCTTCATAACAGCTCTGAGGGGACCAAGCAGGGGCAAGACCCAGGGAGCAGAGGTAGAGAAGATGGGGCAGCATTCTAGATGCATAAGCCTGAAGCAGCCTCCCTGAGCCAGGTTGCCGGCTTCAAAGTTTGCTGGCATTAGTTTCAGTTTGGGTGGAAATATTCATGTGCTAGAGAGGGAGAAGTCTCAGATGACACAGTTTAGACCACAAATATAAGAGTATTCAGCTAGCCATCTACCATTCATCATTCCTAGGAGAGAATTACTTATTTTTCTGGTTTCTGCTTTTAAACAGCAATTTCAGGTAAGAGACTGGCTCACAGGACTTGCTGGGTCCACGAGCTCTTGCGTGCCCTCTGGGTTAACAGTGGGCTTTACTTAGGTCCCAAGGGTTTCCTCCCCTGTAGCATGAGTGCAGAGCGGGTAACTGAGATAACCATCATGCTCCTTCCCACAGAGAAGGAGCTGGGCTATGGATTGCCCTTTCTCCAGTGTTTTCATGTATCCAGACCCTAACCTGGAGGGGTGGAGCTCAACCTCTGCAGGACTATGCACAGCAGAGTTTTCCATGGGCTGAGAAGGCCCCGGTGAGCTCCCCAAACTAGGGGGCAGTCAGAGGGTCTCCAGCTACTGTGGGTTCAGCATGGTTTTTCTAGAGGGCTGGGTGCTAGGCCTCCCACTCGTTAATTCAGAAGAACTCAGTCTTACCTTTCCTCTTGGACTCTATCCTCTTGTCTGAGTAAGGCCACTGGCAACTAGCCACTGAATGAAAATGAGAGACAGCGTTAATGTCCAGGGCTTCCCAATAAGCAAAAAAGCAGTATGGCTTGAAGGCAAATTAATCTTTCTAGCCCAGTGAACATTTTTCTACAAGGAAATGGCAAATTTAGCATGTGTAATTGTTGGGTGGGGGGGAAAGGACATCTGCAACAAACCCCACAGGAAGGTTTATGGACCCCCACCTCAAGCCAGAGAGATCCAAGACCCCTAGGGCTATGAATCCCAGAATTCCATCATCATCCAGAAGAGAGGATTACCGGAAACTGACCGGTGGACTTAAGCAGACATGTTGGCTATAAAACGAGGGCTTTTGACCTTGGGGGTCTCTTGCTTCTTGCCAGGCTACAGCGTGCCATTGGGGTTTCCAGCTCTTCGGATCTGGTAGGACGTATTTGGAGATTTATCTCTCTCCCTCACTTTCTCTTTTGTCCCCGAGTTGTTCATTTTTTATTTCCCTTCCTTTTGTAAATAAACCCTTTTATTAACCTTTTTGTGAGTGCCTGCAATTGTTCTTATTATAAGTCCTTTTTAAGCGCACAGGTGAGAACCCACAGTCAGGCACCCCATTGTATATCGGGGTTGCCCTGTAACATTATTCCATTCTTTTGTGTGGTGTTCGGGAAATCACCTAGAAAATAGGGTGAACATTATAATAAAAAGAAGAGTAGATGGAGCCTTGGCTCTTCACAGGGTCACCATCAGGATTCCTCCTGTGTCTTCACTACTAATCTGCATTGAAAACGCAAATCCATTTGGCATGAGGATGTGAGACAGTGTCAGGCCAGGAAAGTGGTAAAACAGTTGAATCTAGAGGAGTTAGAGAAAAGCATGCTATGAGAAATATAATCAGCAAACAGAAGAACAATATTGAAACTTTAAGAATATAGAGGAGCTGCAGTATAGTAAAAGATCAATGGAGGAGCTAAAACAAAATTTCTGGAAAAAGCCATGAAAATCAAATAGATGATATGGGATAATGAATCGGTACTCTAAAGGTAGCGATATTAAAAATAAACAATTAAGAATAGGTAAGAGAGGGTCAAAAGAAAAAGAATAAAGAAACACTTCAAGAATTATCTGACTCCAGGAAAAGAGGAAATATGAGTCATAGGAGAGAGAAACTAGGGAGTTGAAAATCTATTCAAGGAAAGAGAACTTCCCAAATGTGAAGCAAGAAATGAAAACAGACATACAGGAAGCTACAAGGACGCCAAACTATCACAATGGAAGGAAAACTACAGCGAGATACATAGTAGTAAAGTTTCCAAGAGAAAGAAAATATAACAAAGCTGATGAGGAGGAAGAAACAGATAAAAAAGGAAAAATGATCAGAATAACAGTGACATATTTAAAAAATTTCAAGAAAGAAAATGCCAGACAAGAATACTTTACACTGTAAAGACCTCCTTCCATTATGAGGAAAAAATAAGGACCTTCTCAGACAAACAAAATCTTCAGAAATTCACTATACTAAACCCCCACTCCAAGAAATATTATAAGAAATCTTAAAAATCTAAACCAACAGAAGAAGAACTGAATAAGATATTGCTATTCATTGTTTTGTAGTTCTATTCAATAACAGACTTCTATGTATCAACAATCACCCTGAATGTGAGTGGACTAAACTCACCAATAAGAAGACACAGAGTAGCATGCTGGATTAGAAATCAGAATCCAATCTTCTGCAGTTTCTTTCAATAACAAAGATGATGATACCACTATTATTATCATTATTAAATCATTTGATTAAAGTGTTGCAAAATGCATAGGTCAGTGTGAACTACAGGAATTAATGATGGAGATTTAGAAACACAGGTATAGGGGAGGTAATTTTATATTTATTTGCTGTCCCATTAGAGTATGGACAGTATTTCGTTGATTTACAAGCACTTCTCTTCCTGTTCTGATCCAGAAAACACCTCCTTATATTCTCCTCAGAATCTCTCCTTGGTCACCATGGTTCTGAAGGTAGTTTATAAAATCTTATTAAACTGTTTTACTCCATGATGTTGAATTATTTATCAGGCTGCCTATGTATATTGACATCAATGACTCTCTCGGCAATACTGACCTAATAAATAACACAAACGTAAATGAAATGATCAGAGGATGCAAGAAAATGTGAACAAGACTTTTACCAGTCACATTCAATTATCTATTTAGAATTTTATAGCCTAAGCATAGAACTCCTCATATTTCAATAACCATGCCTTCCATTCAGCTCTTTAAGCCATTAATTTCTACATTCCTGAAACATTATGTGTGTTTTTTTTTTTTTAACACTGACTATAGCTGTGCCTTCCACAAATTGCCACCAGCAGGGAGGATAGATGCCAGCAGGGGGGAGAGATGAAAACTAACTGCAAAAATGGAAAATGGTCCCACTCATGTAAGTCATGTTTCTCATCACGCATGGCCCGGGATCAAGAGACCATGGCACAGGGAAGCAAGAGATGGCATTAGTGGGGTGGTTGCCTTTGGTTATGGCACAGATAATGTGCTTATTGTGGTAGGAAGCAAGGTAGCATATAGTGAATTCAGTACTGACAGGTGGGTAGATGGGATTGTTTGAGTCTGTGAAATCTCTAAGCTGGGGGCATACATTTTCTCAACAGATAGGAAAAGCTTCATGTAACTTTTTCCAAGAAGTTTTGTGCTTGCAATAGATTTTTAGACTGATATTCTTCAAAGTCAAACACCATTTTACTCCTACTTTGCTATGCTTTATCATAATAGCATTGAATATTTCCATTATATATATATGGAATACTACATAGCCATCGAAAAGATGAACTCATGCTATCTGTTGCAACATGGGTACAGTTGGAAGAGACTATGCTAAGTGAAACAAGTAGTCAGGGAACAAAGATAAATATCAGATGTTTTCACTTATATGGGGAATATAGAGAAACCAAACAAAATGTCAGGATGAAAAACAAAATTTCTGGGCCTCCCCGGTGGCGCAGCGGTTGAGCGCTGCGCTGTGGAGCTGTCGGCCGCCAGCGATGCAGGTTCGTCGCCCAGCCGGGGAGAATCCCACATGGTGCGGCAGACCTCTCCTGCCTCGCCCACTGCTCCCCTCAGCAGTGTATTTCTGATCTGCCTGTTCTGCTCCCCACTCTGTCTCTGGTGAACCCTCTCGCTGCCCCGCGCCTCTGGCCTATACCCCAGCTGGTATACATAAATAAATGCTTAAAAAAAAAAACAAAAAAACAAAACTTTCAAGCTGACCATAGATCTGAGGTATATAGCTGGGGAGATAGAGGGACAAGGGTTAGAACAGGGGAGGGAAGAACACAAGGGATGGTGGTGATAGACCACTGGTGCTGTCATAGTGGGAGAATAATGGGGACCACACCTGAAGGGAGAAATCAAGTACTGTCTAAACAATTACCAAAAATATAAGAAAATAAAAACAAAACAAACACTTATTAGCTTTATTGTTTGAACTAAGACAAAGAATTTTGGAGTGACCCCAAAACCAATTATTTTAAGCAGTCATCAGGCAAGCTGTTTCAGAAGCTGTTCAGATCGGGACTGATGATTATAGACTTTATGACAGAGGGTAGGTCAGTGAACCATTATGGATAATTAGGAATCATTTCAATTTACTAACATTAATTAACTTATTTAACCACTGAATTCATCTGCCTCTTTTTCTTGCTGCAAAGCCCTCCATATTACTTCCCCTCTTTGGGAAAGTACTTGACTTTTCTACCTGAATCTTTACTGGGGAATTAAAGTTGTTTGATACAAATAAGCATGTTGTGCCTTTTTTAATTGATTGCCTAATGCCTTTTTACATTGACATAGGTGATGGGTGGAAATAAGGACATGGCATTTATATGTTCTTGGAGTAGTCACTTCGTATCTGATATGGGGGTTGGTGAGTCGGGTTCTTGGGTGGGGGCGGAGAAAAAGTGCAATGTGGCCAAAGCAGAGAATAAAGATGACAGTTCCCAGGCAGAAGGAAAGGGGCAGGGCCAAGCAGAAGAAAGAGAGGGAGGAAGCTTGGGTCCCTCTGTTGCAGTTCTGATGAGTGGGTTTTTGGGGTCCATTTGACAAGGATTCTGGCAGTTTCCCATTCAGCAGCACATGGCAAGTTTATTAAGGAAAAAGAGATGCTGATAGACACAAGAGGGTAAAGGGCTGCATTTGGAAGGTCCAGGTTTACTAGCAAAAAGGAGAAAAGAGTCACCTTCATAGCCAAAGATGGGCAGAGAGCTGTTTTGCCAGATTAAGGGGGTGTTCTTATGTAGTGTTCTTGGGGTGAGGGGATTCATTCCTTTGTGGAATTTTGTCACTTTAGTATCAGATTGTGTTGTTTTTCTGTAATATCAATAGATAGTCCTTAATGATCTCTCCTCCGATTCCTAGAAACTTCTTCAGCCAGTTTAATGACTGTTAATCATCCCTACCCCCATCTCTGGTTTTTGGTCTTGTGAAATGTACATCCTAAATATTTCTACTCCAAGCTCCCACCACCTATGAAAGGAGACTATGCCCTTGATGAGATATATATGAACGTTTGAATGTATTAATTGCTATAACATCCTCTGGCAGAGTGGGTGAGAGCATTGGCACTGGATTCTAAGAAAGCACTTTAAATCTTCCTTCCCACCACCACATACCATGTTCTGATGTGTTCTACCTCTGTGAGACCTAGTTTTTAAACTATAATTGGATTTTTACTTAACTTCCCTGCATCTCATTTTTTTATGGATAAAATTGGCATGATCATGTCAAACTTCTGTACCCCCATGCTCACAGCTGCATCATTCACAGCCTATCAATATCTGAAGGCAGCACAATGGCAAATACACAATTCACATTCACTCAAGAAAGCAAGGGCATTCTGACACATGCTGCAACTTGTAAGAACCCGAGAGTCATTATAATAAATGCAATAAATCACCCAGACACAAAGGACACATGTAGAGAAAGGCCACTTAGGTGAGAATCCAGAGTACCCAAATTCAGAACCAGAACCTAGATGTGGTTGCCAGGGGATGAGGGGGAGAAGGATGGAGAGTTTATGCGTTATGGATAGTTTCAGGGGTGAAATGAAAAGCCTCTGGGGAGTGAAGATGCCCAGCTCACCGCCTCCACATACTCATAAGCAAGTGACACCTAAACAGAGACAGCAACCTGTGTGCCCAGAGAGAGGCCTGGGTCCAGAAGACGTGGCCTGGCCACAGAGTGGAACAGTGTCAGCCACAAGGAAAGACGAAAGGCAACACTTACAACAATGGAAGGGACTTGAGGGGCTCCGCTGGAGTAAAGCAAGTGAGGATGACAAAGACAGATGCTGGCTGTTTACATGGCAGGTGAGAAAACAAAGTAAAACACTAGTAAAAAACTACTGGACCCTAAGAAACAAGTGAGGTTTCTGAGGTTAAGAGGGAAGGCGGAGGAGAGAAGGGCCCAAGGGGGAAAAGTCAGTTTCTAATAGGTATCATGCAGCAAAGCTCTGGGAAGTAGACTAGGTTACAGGGGGGTGCTACTAGAGAGTGACCTAATGGGTCCCTCTGAGCAGGGAGTTATCTGGCACTGACCTGAAAGAAGTGATACAGTAGGCATTTCAAGCGGGGAGAACCTCAAGTGCAAAAGGCCTGACATTGAAAATGTTTCTTATTTTTAGCAATGTTAATATGAAAAGTGGAAAAAAAAAGAAATTAAAACTGAAATACAGGCCTGTTTTTGTCATGGTTATATTATAATCCACCCTGAAAATAATTTTGTTTTCCCCTTGGTTAAATATCACCAGTGATGTCAGTTTGTTTCCTCAGCTGTTAAGCTCCCATGCAGGTTAATGGACTATGGAGGTGGCAAAAAAAAAAAAAAAAAAAAAAAAATGAACCTGAAAGCCTAAGTCCGAGAGGCAAACAGAAAAGCCCACCCAGACCATAGAATTGTGCACACAGTAAATTCATCACGGTCGTGAAAATGAGCAACTGTCTCAGGAACATTTTCAAAAGAGAAAAGTAGGTCAGAATGGAAGGCCCCCTGTTCACACATTTGGGCAGGTGGTCACAGTGGAAATGGGCCGGGGGATTCAGACTGTACCATGGCAACCAGGATCATTTCCTCATTGGGGGCTAGGTCCCTGGTATATTTTGTTTAAATACAAAATGGAATACTGTCATGAAAACACATAGGGATGTTTCATGTTAAGTCAAGTACGTGGTAAAGTAGGAATCTGAGTATAAAAGGAGTACTTTGTACTGCTATTAAAATTTCCTGTGAGTTTGAAGTAAGGAGAAGTAAATTACTTTTCACAGGCCTCTCTGGAGAAAGAGAGAAGAGACAGAAACTCAGGGAGTACAATCCCTGACCGGAGCCCCCCGCCCCAGGTCGTGGAGCTTGTGTCTGTACGAGCCCTCGCGTTGCTCAGGGACGCTGGGAAGCTCCTGCCATAGACCCAGCAGACACTAGGTCTTGGGTGGTGCAGATGCCGCAGGATGTGGAAGAAATAGTAGGAGCTTTTAACTGCAACGTTTTACATTAATTCACTCCCCACCCCCCCCAAAAAAAAACAACCTCTTAGAAAAGATGAATTCAGGGCCTCCCTGGTGGACAAGGGGTAAAGTCTCTATCACACCTTTGGCCTGAGTCCCATTCCTGGCCAGAGAGCTGACCCACATATGGCGCAGCAGACCCCTCCTGTCTCACCCGCTGCTCCCCTCAGCAGTGTACTTCGGCAGATCCACCTGTTCTGCTCCCCACTCTGTCTCTGGTGAATCCTCTCACCGCCACCCCACCTGGGGACCCGCCACTGCCACCCCAGCACCTCTGGCCTACATCCTGGTTTTTCTATGCAAAAATAAAGAAAAGATGAATTCAGTAAAGTTACACAACACAAAAGCAATATACAAAACTGTTATGTTCTGTACCGTAGTAATAACCCATCAGGAAGCGTCGCAGGAAAACAACGCCATTTACAATCGCATCTGAAAGAACAAAATACCTGGGAACATATTTCATGAAAGAGAAGAAAAACCTGTGCAATAAAATCTATAAAATATTTTTTAAGCCAGAAGGAAAAAGAAAAAAAATATCAAATGGTATCACTTCTAGGAGGATGATAAGAGAGGCAAATGACAAATCAGAAGGAAAAAGAGCACACAAAACACAAAAGCAAAAACTAGCAGGCAACCACAAATAAGAGACATTCTGAAGGGGAGGAGGAGGAAGAAGGACCAAGATAGGGGAGAAAAGAGCACAAGGGACTATGTGATGGTTCACTCGTGAACTGGTGGTGGGAATCCTATGGGGGATACACAATAATGTGGAGGATATAAATGAAATCTAAAAAGAGCAAAAAAAAAAAAGTGGTATTTACATGAAAAAAACCACTATATTTTGGAAGAATTTGAAAACACATATAAATGGTATTCTGTACTCATGAATGGAATAAATAATGTTATTGAAAGGTGCAGACTTCCCAAAGTAAACTGCACATCCAGTGCAATACTGACCAAAACTTCAATAGCATTTTTCACAGTGACAGAACTAACCATCCTGAAGTGTGTGTGGGAGCACGAGGACCTGGCAGTGGCAGGAACACCCTTGAGAGTGAAGCTAGAGGCATCCTGCTCCCTGACTCAAACTGTGAACTGGACACAAAGTCTCAACTAAAGTGCAACAGAGATTATGAGATAATTAAAGTGAGCATCTGAAACCCAGGAAGCAGCCTGACAAATTTTATTCCAAAAAACGGGAATTCCAATTTAGCTTCTAGGAGAGGAGGCATCACCGGCAGTGAGAATGTAACGCTTCTGGACGGGAGGGGCTTCTCGGGTTAGTCCCCCCCAGACTCGCGCCCATGCTGGAGGAAGCCGAGGCTCTCCCACCCCCTCCTCTGTAGAGTGGGCCCTGCGGACATGCCAGGCTGAGCGCCCACAGTTAATGCGCTAAATCCGCCTCCAAGGTCAACAGGGGGGCGAAGCGACCGGCTTCAGATCCCAGGAGAGTACAGGGTGGGGCCGCTCGGACCGGGCGACTGGAGGTGGCTTTGCCTCCTGCCCGCTAGACCCGGCCCGGGGACAGGGGTGGCAGCCGCAGACGCTCGCACAAGTGTCCCCAAACTATATTATAAATGCACCGTAGGAAACACACACAGGTCAGCGGAACAGACCACAGAGCCCGGAGAGCCGCGCCAGGTGCCCTCACTTTGGCAGGGAGACGCCAGGCGCCCAGAGCGCAGAAGGACGCGCTCCTTGGTCGGTGGAGGCGAGACACGGCGGGGTCACACTCAGGCATGAGCCTGGACCCCGATGTTCCTCCAGGCCCAATAATGAGTCCCCAAAGTCCCCCTTCCCCACTTCCAGCCCTCCCCGCACTGGGCCCTCCGACAGGAGCCCCTGCGCAGTCAGCCGCCCCCGGGAGATATTCTCACCTTCCCCTCTCCGCTCACCTCCTCCTTTGGTCCAAGAAGGCCCCAGATCAAAGCGCAGACAAGGCGACCTCGCGTCCTCACAGTGTCCAGAAGGGTTAAGGATCCCCTCCGGCACCACGTCCGCTGCGACCCGGGGACAGGCAGCCGGCTGGGTGCCCCGAGAGGAGGCTGCTGGGCAGGAGGCGCCTGGGCGGGGCGCGTGCGCGGTCAGAGGGGCTGTGCAGGTGCGGCAGGTTTGGTTGAGGGAGCCAGACACACCTGCCACGCGCTCCCGCTGGCCACGCCCATGTAGCTGTTTGGGGGTACTTAGGTTGTTCGTATTTCTGTAAGTTATGTGCTTGGATGTTGAGACCATTATCAGTTGATTTGAAGAGTTAAAGAGTAATTTCAATGTTTGGTGACTTTTAGGGGAAAAATGGCAATGGAATGTGAGAACTTCCTTGCGAAAAGTCACAGAAAAAAGGGAAAAGGAATTTGAGTGGACAACTAAATCAGTTAAGAATTTAAAAAGAGATTTAACTGTGTAAAACTTTTTTCCTTTTATCGCCAACAAAATCTTTATTAAGATTGCTAATATAAACAATGGATTAGCAGGTGTTGGATAGTATCTGATGAGATGTGTAAAATACCCAATCTGAGCACATTTTTCTCCATATTGTGCAGCTGCTAAAACAGGAGTTAAACAGGGAGTTTAGAGGACTCTCTTAACCTCAGCATACATTCTGCCCTGACTTAAGTTTATAGACCATATGGGAAAAAAATAGAAAATCCCTCCAGAAAGACATATCTTGATCTTGTTGTTCTCAAGACAGGGTAGAAACTAAAGACACTGACTTCCTTCTAAATAACTGTATGTGTTACTACCAGGAACAGACACTTCCAAGGGGAGATGCCTCTTCCCCCACCTAACTTATACATGTGCCTGCCTTGGAACACAAGGCCCAGATACCTTCAGAGCAGAGAGGAATCTCTATAAGTGACACTGCTAAAAATATTTTAAATGTCCTCATAATATTTGCTGTAGTAGTTTTTTCAGATAAAATTTAAGAACTTCTTTACAATATCTTTTGTGTTTGATTGTTTAAAATGATAAAAGGACAAAGATCTATAATGTTAAAACTAGATTTTACTTTGACCTTCAAATTGTGAAGGGCATTTAAAATATTTCTGAAATAGCACATTGAATTCATAAAGATTGTTGCTTTTTTAATGATTCTTGAAAATTATATAAACATTCTTTATAAAAATGTTATTTATCAATGTCTCTCCAGAATCAGTATATTGTCTGAAAATGATGTGCTATTTCAGAAATTTCTATATATTATATTGAGTTTGGTGTAACTTTTTTTTTATTTAAAGATTTATTTATTTATACATACAAGCTGGGGTACAGGCCAGAGGTGTGGGGCGGCGAGAAGGTTCAGCAGTGCAGAGTGGGGAGCAGAACAGGCAGATCAGAAATACACTGCTGAGGGGAGCAGCGGGCGAGGCAGGAGAGGTCTGCCGCACCATGTGGGATTCTCCCCAGTTGGGCATTGAACTCGCATCACGGGCTCGACAGCTCCACAGCACAGCGCTCAAACACTGCGCCACCAGGGAGGCCCATGTAACTATTTTTTTTAATGACAACTGATTTAATTTTAAGATATAAATATATGAGATTATGCGTCAGAATAATTCTAAACCTTAGCAAACTGAAAAAAAAAGGAAAGTTGATTAATAAGAAACAATTTTAAGAATGATATTGATTCAAGGCACAATCCATTTCTGTAGTAACTTTCCCAAGGCCACCATAACATCCTTGTTTCTAGACAATATATAATGGGGTTAAACATTGGAATCAAGATGGTGTAAAAGGGAAAAGTATTTGTCCACTCCTGTTGAGTGAGTGGATTTAGGCTCCAATATACAATGTTGGCTGATCCAAAGAATAAACTCATAACCATGAGGTGGGAAGAACAAGTGGAGAAGGCCTTGGCTCTCCCAGTGGCTGATGGCAGCTTCAGGATGGTGGAGATTATTTTCCCATAAGAGGCAAGTATCAGCAAAAAAGGCACACCGACAACTATAGTAGCAATCACATAAATCAGCATCTCAATCATGAAAGTGTCCCCACAAACAGGCTGGACAACTGGGGGTACATCACAGAAAAAGTGATTCAATTTATTAGATTTACAGAAGGGTGAAGAGAAAATCTTGTAGATGAGGGTTATGAGTACTAGAATTCCAGTGATCCAACAGGTAGCTGCCAATTAGATACAAAGTCTATTGTTCATGATGACAGGGTAGAATAATGGGTTGCAAATGGCAACATACCTGTCATAAGCCATGGCAGTGAGGATAAAGCACTCACTGGCACCCAAGTCACAAAGAAATACACTTGAAAAGCACAGGCCAGAAAAGAAATACTTCTATTTTGTCTACAAAGGTCTGCTAGTAATCTGGGAACAGTAACAGACACGTAACATATTTCCAAAAAAGAAAAATTCCGAAGGAAAAAATACATGGGAATCTGGAGTGAAGGATCAACCTTAGTTATCATGATAATGAGGCTATTTCCCATAAGAATAACAATATAGATTATCAAAAATATACCGAACAGAAATCCTTGAAGGTTGGGAACATCAGAAAACCCAATCAGGATGAATTCCACCAATGTAGTGTGGTTTCCTGGTAGGGAATTTTGTCCTGTGTGTTCCATCTTTGCACAAAGTAACTTTCAGATTTAGAGCTCAGTTCAATCCTTTGGCCTACCTGAAAAGTGCAGCATATTAAGTCAATGATTTCATATCCACTGGTAAAAGATAAAAACCCAATTTTCTTGCTGGTTTATTTTATATTTTTGCTACGATAGCTCAACCCAATATGCTAAAATTCCAGATTGTGAAAACCTAATTCTATTCTCTCTGCTTATATTTAGAATTATTAGGGGTTCAAATTTATGAGTAAGAAGAAAAATCACGTAATCATAACATGAAAACAAAGCATGACAAGGAAACTTTTCTCAAACAGCTCTAAGTTGCATGGACTCTTTTCTAATAAGAATTGCTTCCCCTTTCTGTTTAACATGGTCCCTGCCTTAGTTTTCTACTGTTTCTGCCTAGAATCTTCTCAGTTAGATTTATGGTTCTTTGACATTGTGTTTGATGTTTCTCCTGTGAGTCACTCTCAGGCAGCCTGGGGGCAAGGTGGTCAGTAAGTGTCCACTGTCTGGTCCACTTCAGACACCCTGGCCACTCCCTAGCTCTCTGTACTGGAAATAATGCCTCTTAGCAAATCCTATGAGCACATAAAATATAGAAAGTGAAATAAAGTATGACTTTGCTACTAACATTTTAATTCTACCATCATCTTCTCAAATTTTAACTACTTTAGATATATTCCCATAACAGCTCTAAGCATATTCCAAATTTTAATATTTTAGGAGTATTTAATAATTTTATGAATTTATGAGTTAATTTGACTAAAAAGAGGAAAAATAGAAAGTATAAGAGAATTTGATCTGGATGTTCAAATATGATCCTAGACTAAATGGAATGTCTGCCATTTTAATCATCCTTTTACTTCTAATGTCAGTATTTGAATATCATTCTGTGATATTGTTAACTCATAATACATAAATATGCTTATAATACATAGTTAATATATGATGTATTGTGCATATAATATGTTTAAAATATACATTCTAACTATCTGTATCTGAACTCTGAACACAGTGCCTAATACATATACACTTAGCTAAATCATCTATTCCATAATTGTTTTGAGATCAAATATGTTCAGTCTGTCCTGCATTATGCTGTATATTTGACCTCAATATTTTGTTCTGTCCATCCAAACTTTGTGTCATTCATGTATGTGAAAAAATGCCCATATTACAGATCGCCCCATAATCTTAAATCCACATTGTCATGAATTTGGAACTAGCTCCACTTCCCAGACTAAATTCAGTTTAACTCCCAAGGAATACAATTCCTTTTCTTTTTCTAAGACACCAAGATCTCTGATCACCCACAATTCCCAAACAGATGAACAAATTGTAATATCTATGCTTTATATCTTGATGCTCCTGGTCCTGAATCCCTTCCTCCTCAGTTCACGGAATCCTGAGTTCTGACTAAAGGAACAGAGGAAGCAGTCGCCATGCTGAAGGAATAGAGGAGTCAGTTGCCATGATGTAGGAAAAGGAAGAGGAGGACAGGAAATGTAGCTGCCAAGATTGAGAGTGAAAATTTCCTTGATTACTTTGATACTTTCTTATATATTTTTTTCTTTTTTTTTCCTGTTCTTATGTCTGAATTTCCTAATAATTGGATTTTGGATGCCATATACTGAGTCTTTAATTTTTTGAGAATTTTCATCAATAATACTAGATGTTGTCATCCAGGTTTCTATAACCTTAATGACTCTAGGCTACTTGACAAGAAATATGGCTAGTCCAATGTTTTAAAAACTGTTTTACAAATTTGAAAACCTTATATAACATTACCTAAATCTGACAAAGATAATATAAGCAGACCATTATAACTTACTAATATTGATGCAAAATACTAATACATTCAAATAGAATTCAAAGTCATTAAGAAAATCATATACTGTGGCTAAGTTTAATATATTCTAGGAATTCAAGGTTGGCTAACTATTAGGAAATTTCTTATAAAATAATGAAGAATAGGAAAATTATTTCCTTAAGTGCTAACAATGTCTTCAAGAAATTTAACATTTTTTGGCTATTTTTATTTTTTATTTATTTTTGTGATTAAATTTTTTTTCTATATATTTTTAAAATTGAGGTAGTTTACCATGTTTATGGTTCACTTTATGTGATTTAGGAGAATAAATTCACACGTCTTCAAAAGTATGTTATCATATCATTCTTACCACCAGTGTATTGAGAATTCTTCCACCATAGACTATAAGAAATTCAACATTTATTCATGATTTAAAACTGAACCAAAAATAAGTGTTTCCAGAAACTTTAACATGATCTAATATATATGTTTCTGTCCTGAAGTCAGTTTCTAATTTCTACACATGGGGAATCTGTACAGAAATTTCCATGAAAACAAAAATATTAAGACAAGGAGAGCCACAATCTCCAATAATGTAATAGGAGATAATAGTAACATAAACAAAAAATCAATAATCTTCATCTACACACACACAAAAAAAAACAGTTTTATGACATATTCATAAGGAAATTTCCTCTTACATTATGAAGAAACAGCATTAAAATTTTAGGATAAATCAAATAGGAACATCTAAATCTATAAAGGCAAACTTTAAAATACTCCTGAAAGGATGAACTTCAACACCAATTTGGCAGTAATAAGACAGTCTTCCAGCTACCTCCTGGGGTGGTGTCAGAGAAGGTCTACTAGTGAGTCAACATGTTTATCACCAGAAATAATGAGGCTACTGCCACAGTGATATCAGTGGAGGCCATGCATGAGTCTGTAAGGAGGAGTTTTTTCTTCACCAAGCCTAAGAAGTATCATTGGAGACTTCTTGGGAGCCAGGATTGTCACTAGACCTCTAAGTTTGGTGTCAACAAAGACCTCTTGGGAATCTAGACTTCTGACATTGTAAGAAAGCAACATCCCTTCTTTGCTGGAGCAATAGCAAAAGAAGCTACCCAAAATAGAAGGTTATATAAGATGCAGGGGTTCATAAATGAATACCCCAAGTGTGCTATTTAATTGAAAATCACCTAAAATATTATAAATGAGGATGATCTCAAACAGAATGAGAGTAACAAAAGATGACTGAGATGTGAGATTTCCCTAAGATATTATCATAAAATACTTCGATGAGCAATTATAAGCACACATGAAATAAATAATAGAAACTTTAAGCAAAAAATGATATAAAGAACAAATGGAAATTTTAGAAATGAAAAATACAATGATAGTAATAATATTAATAAACCTCCATGGATATTAACAATGTAGATTCCAGTAGGAAGGAGACAAAGGAGAAGCAATGGACTTGAACAAAGAATAAAACAGATGATCCAATCTGAATTAGAGAAAGAAAATGGACTGAATATAAAAATTGAGGAGAGCCTTAGGGAACTGGTGAATTATAACGTAAGATCTAACATTTATGTTTCCTCTTCCTAGAAGAAAAGAAAGGAAAGTGATGAAAAGATATTCAAAACAACAAAGCTTTCCAAATTTGTCAAGGCATTTGTGTAATGTTTCAAAAACCCAAATGAATTCTAGAGTAAACTCAAAGAAACCCACACCAAGAAACAATCAAATACAAAATTCTGTAAACTAAAGACCAAAACAAAACAAAACTGAAAGCAGTGGAAGAGATGACACTTTATGAAGAGAAATGACAGTTTAGTGGAATGATTCAAGATTGGATTATTTGACTATAAATATATAATGGGAGAGTTGGTGAAACTTCAGTGAAGTCTACTGGGGAGGTATATATGGGAATTCTTTTTACTGTTCTTGCACTTTATCAGTATTTCAAGAGTAAAAATAAATTACAAATAGATTCAGTCTTTTGAATTCCTTAGAAATTAAGTAATTATAAACAAAATTGATTTTGACCTTAAAAATCTTTGGACATTTATTAACGGTTTGCAGCTTACCTTAATGTTGGAGCCACCTTTAAGCCTGATTCTAATTCACAGGAGCAAGCATTC
>PVIJ01020046.1:0-21937 GCA_004024925.1 Scalopus aquaticus | reverse complement strand
CCTGAGCACCCACCTGCCCTGAGGACACGCCAGGCGCTGGGCGCAGCAACCCCGGGCGCCCTCGTCTAGCAGTTGGGGTTCCCAAGAGGGGCTTCTTCTCGGGCAAGGAGGAAGCCAGTTGCAGAGTGGGGAGCTGAGCTCGCGACAGGACACACGCCGGCTGCAGTAGCTCCCCACAGCGTACCTGGGTCTGCGGGGCACAGGCCCGGGACACCCCAAGTCAGCCCAGACCCCCGTGCCCGAGGCGAGGGCCTGGTGGGGCGTGGGCGGCGCCGACGGGGACAGCTGTCCTTAAGCCCCGGAGATGGGCTCACCCGGGCCGGGAGCAGCGCGAAATCTCGCTGTCGAGCTGCGGCCCGAGTCAAAGCCAGGACGACCCTCAGGCCCCCCGGCCTCCTCCCCTGCGGGCAGCGGGCAGTCGCGGGTGCAAGGGGCGGTGCGCAAGGCGGGGGCGCGGGGCTCGCTGGGCCTCTTGGGGGCGGGCACTGCGCCAGCGGGGCGGGATGTAAGTCGCGCCTCGAGAAAGTCGTTTTAAAAAGAAAAAGGACACGCAGGGCAGCGAGCCTCCCTCTAGAACACCTCCGGAAGTGAGCGAGGGGCGCGTGGGTGCTGGTGGCCACTTGGGGCCGCAGGCGCCTCCTTGGGCCACCGCCTCGTCCAGGCCCAGGCTGCGTGGGCACCGGCCGGCAGGGTCAGCCCCCCGGGGGCGGCCTCCCTGGGCGGGGCCACGGCAGCGTCCAAGCGGGGGCTGCGGCTCCGGCCTCCCCAGGCCCTGGAAGGACCCAGGGCGCCAAGCCTGGGGGTCGCACGCCCGGCGCCCCAGCGCCCCAAACAGCTCATTACCGCGTGTGCAATCATTTCAGATTTTGATTTTCATAATAACTCTTCCTGGCTGTGTTGACCAGAGGGAAATTTTATTCCCAAATGCGCCGGTGTCAAATTTGCCATTATCATTCAGAAAAAAAAAAAATTCAAATGAAAAGGCTTTTAAAAAGAGATAAAGTTTACTCATTGGAAATTAGAAATGAATATTTATTGTCAGATCTCTGTTTAGATTAAAACCTTTTATTTAACACCAGTTGAAAGTGTAAATTATTCACATGTTTACATTTCAATGACTCCTGCTCTCTAAAGATTCCGTCTTCAGGAGTGTATTAGGGGCGAGATAATGAGGCGCTCGCGGCTTGGGGCATTAAGCAAACAGCTAACTTCAAGTTTTTCAACAATGAATAAAAAACAGGGTGGCCCCAAACAATGTCTTGTCAATTGAACGCCACACACAGCTCCTTTACCAAACCGGCAGCCGGAGTGGGCCGCCCCCGCCGCTCAGCCCCTGGGCCAGAGACCCGTCCACACGCTGCCCCCCCAAAATTTCATCTATGCCAGGAGGGAGAATTGGGAGAAAGAAAAAGCTTAGCCCCCTCTCCACGTCCGTGCAGGGAGGACGAGGTGCCTTCCGCAGGCGCGACGTCACGTCCACCCTGGTGTCCTCTCCGAGGCCGTCCCTGAGTGCTGGAAGTTTCCGTCGTCGTCAGGGCGGCCCTCATCTGTCATCTGTCGGCAGAGCTTGAAGCTCGCAAAGCACTCGCGCCTACGTCACCCGCGCCAGGCCGGCGCTTTCTGGGACGCTGGCGGAACCCACACTCCGAAGAGTGGACACAGCGCGGAAGTCCACGGGTTTTATGAAACAAATCTGCTGTCCAGAACCGCCCATGAGAAATCTTTGCTGATCTTTCAGGAGCAACATGCCGCCCGACTTCCGCGGCTGGCGAGGGCGTCGCTCCACACGCCCCGTCCTCGGTCGGTCCCCACGTCCACGGAGACCACTGGGCCTTTTTGTCGTGATGCGGAGCGTGACTGCCAGGGTGGGTGAGGCGGAGAAAAGCTTTCTTCAGACCCCTGACAGAAACTGTGGTTAAAGAATAAGACATACGCCGAAATCTTCAAAATACGCTCGGTCTAGCAGGGAAACACATGGAGCGAGAAGGGGCAGAGCTCGGCCCTGAGGCAGAGAGTGAGGCCGGTGGGCGCAGAGGCCGCCTCCGGGGGTCCTCTGGCCCCATCTGGGCGCTGGGACGGTCGCTCGGGACGGGCGGGGATGGGGGCCACAGCAGGGGCCCCTCGAGGCGGAGGCCGAAGGAAGCACATGGGAGTTCTCGCTCCATCTCCCCTACAGGAGCCTCTCCGGCCAAGGCAAAAGTGGAAAGGAAATTTAACCCTTTCAAGCGTTGTCTTCGCAGCACAACCACGGACAGCGTGAGGTGAACGGGAGGGAAGTTTGGGTCGGGAGCCAGCAGTGACAAGGCCCGATGTCCCCTCCGGCACTGAGCGTGGTGGGCTCGAGGACGGCCCAGGCAGGTGCCCCGCGCGGCCGAGGGCGGTGACGGCGGCAGCCTGGGGGAGCGAGGAGGGGCACGGAGTGACCAGGGCGCCAGAGCCGGGGCAGCCCCGGGGACACTTCAGGGCCAGCATGGGAGGACCGCGCAGAGAGCGCCGAGGCAGGTGGCACCCAGGGGGCGCGCCCAGCTGGGAGCCACGGCCAGAGAGCCAGTGATGGGACAAGCGGGCTCCGTGTGGGGTGAGGTGTCGATTTCCGTCTCAAGTCCCCACAACGACCTTTTGACCTTTTAAATCAAACAGGATATCATGTGTGGAATAAAATTGACCAGATTAAGATATTCCGCTGTCGTCCCGAGCCCATTAACATGCAGCTTCTCACCTAATAGGGAATGCGAGGTGCTCTGTGCCTTTCCTCTGACCTCCCATGAAATAGATTTAGTTCAGCTAGCGCTCCGCTGGAATATCTCTTTAATATGCAACAGATTCATTCAAGTTGAGAAGAAAAATCACCTTTCTAACGAAGATCTACTGGACGGTGCTGCACACAGCTGGTGCAAAACGGACACCCACACGTCCCGGCCTGGGACCCAGCACCAGCGGCCGGGGGGGTGCTGGTGCTGGCCTGGGCGCCCGTTCCATCCCAGCTCCCCGACTCTCCATCTCCTGCCACGGCGCTGCCCTTCTGGGGTCCACACGAGCCTCCCTGTCATTTCTGCAAGGACGCACAGGCCGGCTCAGACCCCCGAGGCTTCGCCCCTCAGCTCTGCCGCCCTGAGCCCCTTCCCTCCCAGGCTGCTGCTCAGAAACCCGCCGGGCCCACAGCCTTCTCTGGGTTCCCGCCTGGGCCCAGGCCTCTGTCGAGTCGTCCGTGCTCACGCGGGGTGTGGCAGGATGCCAGCTGGAGGCTTTTGTGCACATGTGGAGCGTTTGTAAACTCCCCGTGTGTAAGTTCTCTTTGGCAAAGATGTCGTCTCCCCCGCCGCACCCCCAGAGCTGGGGGGCCCTGCCCGCGGATTCGCCGCCTTGGCCCTGCTCAGGCACCGGCTGAGACCCGCCTTTCACCCTGAGCCCCGAGCGCGCCCCGCCGGCGCCCCCCACGCTCCCCGGTCCGGGCGCGGCTGAGCTCGCACGGCGGGTCCTCGGGCGCGGGCAGCTCGCCGCAGAGGAAACCGTTATTTCTGGACAAGAACAATCTCTAAAGATACAACCGGCCCAAGGGAACGGACTTCCACCCCTCGCACTGAGCACCTCCGCTAACATCGGGGTCGCCGCGTCGGCTTGGGCACCGGAGCCGAGCCCCTTCTCCACGGGCCTGTCCCTGCGCCCGGCCTGTGGGGCACGCCGGCCTCCCGGCCTCCTGCGGCCCGCGCCTCCGAGGCCCTCTCACGCGCCCTGCTCTGTCACCCCTTATTCCAGCCTGACTTTGAATAGAGCCCACTTGACTCTCAAAAATGTCCAGTTTGGGCTCTTCCAGCCCCCGGGCCAGGCGTTCGCTGCGCTCCAGGCCTGGAGGCGCGAGACTCCGCGTGGGCGTTATTTCCTCCGACCCCACACCCTGCCCTGCCCTGCCCGCCCTCCCGGAGCCCCGAGGCGCGGCCTGGCCCCGGCCCCTGCACGCGGGAATCACGTGACTGGAGCCGCCCGCCCCCGCGCCGAGGCCGCCTGCTGAGTGACCCGCGAGCTGACCACGAGAGAGGGACAGGGAGGTCTTGTTACTCAGCTGTTACCTTCCCTCCCCGTCTCTCGTGCAGATTTGCGATTTAATACTGAGCTGCTTGTCCTTCGTGTTGCTGAATCTTCACCTCCAGGTGCCGCCTCTGCTCCCTCAGACCCACCTTCAGTAAAAACGCAGCCTGTTAAACCGAGGGGTTTGCTCCCGCCCCTAACCAGCACCTTCCACCGGGCTCGCTGCCCGGCTCGAGTGCGGCAATGAGTGAGGTGGGCGGGGCCCGATTTGTGCAGAACGTCTTCAGAGGGGAATTTGATTTAAGGAAATCATTAATAGATGGCAAGGAGCTCGGCCCCACAGGAGCGGGAGCTGCGCAGTGGGACGGTCGCCGCCCTCTGGGGCGGGAGGGGCGAGGGCGTGAGTGGGGAGACCTTCGCCAGGAGCGAAGCGGCTGTAAATGGCGCTAAGGACAGGGGAGGACGGAGAGGCCGCAGCACAGCGAGCCGGGCGTGGGGCCGCGTCGGGCCTTAGAGAGACCGGGAGAAGGACGGAGCCGTTGAGGCGGTTACAGAGGCCTTGCCAGAGCCCCCAGAGCTTCCTGGGCGCAGAAGAGAAGCGACAGCCGGGTTTGCATCGCGGGACGTCCCTTGGCCTCGGGAGGGTGGGCGGGGGCGAGGGGCTCACCAGCACAGTCGCTGAATCAGGCTCTGCCAGCAGCCCATGGAGGGGCGTGGCAGCCGGGAGAGCCGACCCGGGTGGCTGGGACACGGGTGGGATGGGGTGTAGACACAGCCAGCCCGGTGACGCAGCGAGAGGCGGCAAGTGCGACCCCGGGGGTGGGGACTGAGGCGGAGCGTTCAGGAGAGAGGAGTGTGCTCGGGAGGGCCGGCAGGAAGGGGCCTAGGGGGTGAAATTTAGCCTCGACCCTAAAGCACAAAAGAAAAAACGGGTCGAATCCGCTCGTAGAAGCTCGTCCTCAGACACCCAGAGCCTGGTGTCACCTGCGGTGAAGCCTGAGCACAGAGACCAGCCTGGACGCCCAGCAACTGCAGGCCCGAGGCCAAGCCGCCGGCGACACGCAGGCCCGTCTGTGGGAGGAAGCCTCTTTGCGTGGGTCCACGGGCACCGCCCTGGGGCTTGCCCAGGGGCTTCAGCCAAGTCCACGTTTCTTTGCCTTCGCCCACTCCTTAGCCAATAAAGTGTAGCTCCTTTGTTCTCAGTGCCAGCCCCCCAAACCTACGTAACCTCCCCCCTTCCCCGGCCAGGGAGGCAGATCTGCGCCTCCCCTGCCTCCCGGCCGAGCATATCACACGCAGCGTCTTTCCCCTCCCAGGCCCTGTCCCGTGGCCCCCTGTTCCGTGGCCGGCCTGTATTCACACGGCGCAGCGAGCCCAGGCCTGGCCACGCGAGGCCGGTCTGCGCGGCGTCCGCAGGGGTCCCGGGGCTGCAGGCGACATGCATGAGGTGCTGCCACACTCGTCAGCGTCCGGACACCAGGGTGAACCGGGGTCGTCAGAGAGCCGGAGGCCGCGTGGCGCATGGGCGGCGGCCGAGTGGACACGGCCTGAGCGTTCCGGCCCCAGTCTGGGAAGGAAGGGTGTCTGCCGCGGCCACCGAGAGAGAAGCGGGCGCGAGTCTGAGAAGAGGCGTCCCCGGGCATGCTGGCCAGCAGAGAGACAGCCAGAGGGCTCTGGAGGCAGCGCGTGGGCGGAGACGGGGCTGGGGCATGGGACAGAGGCTGTCTGCCAAGAGGACCAGAGAGAGCACCTTCCGCAAGAGGCCACGGGATGCAGGTTAGTTTCGTTCTATAGGGAAACAAGGGGAGGGAGCGGGAAGGGGGTCTTTGAAAGGGGAGAACATCAAGTGAAGTGTTGAGGGGAAGATCTAAGAGAGAGGGAGTTGTGAAAA
Source organism: Scalopus aquaticus (assembly GCA_004024925.1). Lineage (NCBI taxonomy): Eukaryota > Metazoa > Chordata > Mammalia > Eulipotyphla > Talpidae > Scalopus > Scalopus aquaticus. The sequence continues at coordinate 16,020 of PVIJ01020046.1, read as the reverse complement.
TAGAAAAGGGGAATAATCACTGAGTTTGCTGAGGGGTAGAGAAGAGGGGCCTGGAACCATGCAGGAAGAGGTGTCCTCCTAGCCCAGGAAGGAAGAGCCCATCCGTCCCTCCCTGGGCTCGCTGACCAGAGGGGGAGGCCTGACCTCCAGCGCCTGAGCCCACTGGGCAGTCCAGGGCTGCTTCCCGCGTGTTTGTGGATTAGTCATCTCTGTCGCTTGTAGTAGCCCACAGCTGTGGTGTGGGGAAGGGGATGTTCTTCCATTCACGTGCTGCCGCCTTCAACATCGTCTACTCTGCCCTGCACAGCGGAGGGGGAGGGGGGCCAGCGAGGGACGCAAGGACCACCGTGCAGGTCTTCCCGAGTCTGCTGACTACTGGTGCGTTTCATTGCGACCACCTCACAGAAGGTTTACTAGGGCCCTTACTATATGGAGGGGGGTGTAATAGTTATGGAGAATGGTTTTTAGAAGCTAATTTATCTTTGTTCTCAACTCTTTGACTGCTCTGGAAATATCTGGAATGATCTTTTTTTTTTAAAGTTTTTTTTTTAATTTATGCATACAAGCTGGGGTACAGGCCAGAGGTGTGGGGAGGCAAGATGGTTCACCAGAGCGGGGAGCAGAACAGGCAGATTGATGGAAATACACTGCTGAGGGGAGCAGCGTGCGAGGCAGGAGAGGTCTGCCGCGCCATGTGGGAATCTCCCGGGCCGGGCATCAAACTCGCATCGCCGCTGCCGACAGCACCACAGCGCAGCGCTTAACCGCTGCGCCACCAGGGAGGCCCTGGAATGATCTTACCACTGGCCGACTGAGGCTATTCGTACACCACCTTGCTGTCTGCGTCATACTGGGGAAGAAGCTTTAGTGCAGTCTCTCACCCAATCCAGCCTCTCGAGAACAACGCGCCAGGCTGGGGGCCTCGGCTCCGGCCCCAGCCTCAGCCCAGGGGCTCACACCCGCCTGCCACAGGGAAGGACCCAGACGGAATACAAATAAGCACTCCTGATGTCTGCACACTTTGGAAACTGGTTTTCCTCTGCCCCTTTCATCCCCCGTGTGACATATATTCATAAGCACATGTAAATAAATAAATAAAGTGCAGTGATTAGGAGTGCCGGTCCATCAGATAAACACGGGGGAAATTTGGTTACCACGGGGGCTCTCTGTCACAGCCGCTGGGCCATCAGGCCGGGGGTCCCGGGAGGGCACGGGGATTTTAACGTCGCTGCAAGCAAGGCTACATGGATGCAAACCAGCTCTCCCTTCCAAGGATCTGTCACTGGCGTTACAGTGAAACTAAACAAAAGCTATCATTTTTTTCTCTTTTTGTCTGCACTTTACAAAACTATTTATACAACATTTTCCTAGATCCAAATGCAGTTTGGGTATTCAATGCTAATCTGTATCACAGTATAAATAGCATTGCAATCAGTAAAGCAGATAGATGTATATATTGTGTTAAATGTTTGCCTAAAACTTTTGTTAAGAGCAAGCTTCTAAAAAGGCAGCGATTGTAGTTCCAATGTGCCACGGCAAATGTTCTCTTTTCCTTCTGAATAATCGGTTGAGCTGCAAAATATCTGGAACTTCCTTCACTAATAAGTCATTTTACCTTTCTTTTCTGTCTTCTCCATGACATGTTTGTGGGTGAGTTAGGTGTTTGGGCTGTTTTTAATCAACTGATAGGATTTAGTGTAAAATCAACTCCAGGCCATCCTCAAAGCATCGGCTTTCAGCATTTGTGGTGGTCCCCTAAACACAGCGACATTTGGGGGGGCGCCCCTTCATCTGTGCACGGGGACCAATGGGGAGTGTTGGCCTGAACACTCACCTGCTCACACCACCCTTCTCGCCTGGACGCAGCACATTTCCCGTGCACAACCACAGAGCCGATGCTTCGCCCTCGCGCACACACCCGCTTTTCAATTTAGAAGAATCTTGAAAACCATGAAGCAGCAGGCTTTTGGCCTGCTCTCCAGAATGCACATAAATAAATCTTTCTCAGCAAATCTCTAAGGGTTTTAGGCAGAACTTTGTGAATGCCAGAGCAGAGAGCTAAAAACAATTTGTGCTTGTTCCTTGGGCCAAAAGGGCGGACATCATGTCCAGAGTCCAACTTAAAGCATCATCTGTGGATTCGCGCACATTCCCAACCCGAGTCTGCCTGCTGATTTCCCAGGCATGTGCTTCCCCTCCAAGATTTTAACCCTTTGCAGAGCGAGCCCAGCAGACGGCCGCAGATAGCACCCGTCTCCCTCGGACCAGGGAGTGAGCCAAGGGTCTAGCTGTACACACAGGCTCTTCTCTGGGAAGATTCAAACCACAGAAGCCATCGCATCCTGGCAAGCTTCTGTTCCCCCCAAACCCCCGTCTTCCCACTGACAGGAGAGAGCTCTGTCTATAGGGTTGGGGGCCTCGTGGGCCATGTGTTCAATACATTATCTGTTGAACAAATTAGGTGTAAACACCAGAGTAACAAACTGTTTGTCTTTTCCGTAAATTGCTTTCTTGTGGTATGACTGACACACAAAAAGCTGTAGGTATTATGATGTTCCACCCGTGCATTTGGAAATAACAGCACTCTATCGTGTGCTGAAAAACTGTCAAAGGGTAGATCTTAGGTTATCTGTGCTTCTTTTGTAATTAACCTATTCTTTTTGTTTTTAAGAAAAATATACACGCATTGTAAAAAGGATTTTTACGTTTGAAAAACAGTGGACACAGAAATCTCGAGCCTCCTCCAGCTCCTAAAGTGCTTTTCTTCCCTGCTCCCCCAGCTTTACCTGAACCTCCTTTCTGGCTTCCACACCTTATAACCAGCGTGCCTCTGACCCTCCCCACGTCCGACCTTCCCGCACAGAGGGCAGAGTCGGGCTGAATTCATCTTGGCGTCCATCCCTGCTGAGTCCGAGATCCTCTGTGTGATGACCACACCTGGAAGGGCCTCAGCAAGTGTCCACGGAGTAAATAACCCCATTATTCTAGTCTCCATGCGGCCGGCTGGCCCTGCAGCTCGAGGCAGCCCAGCTGCACCCGCCCTCGGCAGCGCGGAGACTCACGCGGGCATGTCCGAGTTCCTGATTTCTAAACACCGTGGAAGATCTCCACGGCGTGTTTGTGCAACAACGTCGCCATTCTCATCCACTTTGGTCTTTATTTGAACATCTGGTTTTCTGCTGCGAGCCTCCCTGAGGCTGGATGGAAGCCACTTTGAAACCTGGAAGCGAGGCCTGATGTTCTCTAATTACCTATTTTTACCTCAAATAGAAATAAAATTGAGTGTAAGAAAATTTGGCAATGACTCATTGTGTGTCTTACTCTGATGTTCATTTTAGCCCAGTTTCACCAGGTCTGTTTCACTGACATCAAAGTTTGGATGACGTAAGGACAACAAGCGGACTGGTTTCACTTCAAATTCATTACAGTGAGAGCAAATCTGTCTCACAATTTGTTGGGTGCTGGCTGGGCTGTCCTGGAACCGGCGGGGCTCTCCCCGCTTTCACCTCCCTGCGCTCCCTGTACCCCAGCATCGCAGCAGAGGCAGCGTCCCCAAAGTGCCCTCTCGCCCCACCTTAGAACTGACCACGCTCTCTCTCGGCCTGAGCACCCCACAACCGCCTCCTAGTGAGCTGCACTGGCCTCGGCTCTCAGTCCAAGGCCCTGAGCTCTGGCAAATTATTTCTGACACTTACTCAAGGCCGAGCCCCTGTATTATATATTCTTGTAGAATCAATCATTTCTATTACCTCACAGCACTTGTCTTTTAGTCTAACATTGGATCTATCACTGTGATTATCTGATCAATATCTATGAACGCCGACAGTCTCGTGGCTTCAAAGGAGCAGGGATAGTGCCTGTTTTTGCCCACAAAAGAGACGACCAGGTATCTGTTGAAGTAAAGCAGGATGAAAGAATAATGAATGACAACCAAGAGGTCTCACCACTTTCTCACTTGTCACAATAAATTTCATAGATATCTTCACTTCTCTCTTGAAGCTTCTGACAATTTTTCCTCTTCCCTCCCCCTCTGCTGATAACTTTGCTATGTGCTTCACACAGAAAAATGAACCGAATCCATACTCTACCATCTTCCCACCACCAAACCTGTAACCCAATAAATGTTTGCTCCTACCTTTTCCTCAAAACAGATGGGATAAAAAGGAGAAAAAAAACAGTAAAATGAAACTCTAACTCCAAGCACATTAGTTACAGTAAATGTAAATGGTTTAAAATTTTAACTAAAATGCAGATAAGACTGGGGATGTAAAAGTGACAAGACTCAACGCTACCATAGCTATAATAGATGCGCTATAAATATAAAGATACAAATAGCATAAAGTTAAAGTAGGAAATCATAAGACATACAAATAGTAATCTTTTAAAAAAGATGAACTGATTAAATCAGACAAACTATCCCTTAACAAATGTTACCTCTCTAACATCAGGCAAATAGACTTCAAGATACGTACTTTCACCAAAGACCAAGGAGGACATTTCATAATGATAAAAATGGTCACCATATCAGAAATACAAAAAAAAAAGATAAATGTGTAGCCTTCCAATAATGAAACTTCAAAATACATAAAACAAAACTGACAGAAGATGTTAAAAGGCTTGTCAACAGTCACAGCTGGAGCTATCCACACCCTCTTACCAGTGAGTGACCCAATGGAACTAAACAAAACATCAGGAAGTAAATCTCTGACCCCTGTCAACAATCTCACACATATTGATTGGTATTTATCAAAAGAACACCCAGCAGCAGTGGGAATCTTCAGAGTTCAGTCAGATGGACAACTTGTTGGATGTAAACAAGTCCCAAAATGAAGGGCCCAAATCATCCATTATATGTTTTCTAGCAACTATGGAATTAAATTTGTTATTTTTTAAATTCCCAAATATGGGAAATTGAACAGTATCCTTCTACATAATCCATGGATCGAGGAAGATATCAAAGGGGAACTTAGAAAACATTTCAAACTAAATGATAATGAAAATGCAACACTATCAAACTTGTATTTTTTTGTTAAGCAGTAGTAAGGGCAAAGTTCAGAGCTTAAATATTGATCATCAAACACTGGAAACAGCCCGAATGTCTTTCCACAGGAGACTGCATAAAGAGTATGGCATCTGTGCCGTGGAGGACACCCATCAATTTACAGGAACAAGCCACGGCCGTACATAGCAATATGAGTGACTCTCAAAATGATTATGCTGTGTGAGAAGCCAGACAAGAAAGAATACGCATGCGAATAGCCAGGGTCCCCACGGCTGCGACTGCACCCCAAGTTGACCCCAGTCCTTGCGGCTATTCCTGGTCCTCAACACTGTGTTGTGTTTTAGTCCTGTCTCCACACAAGTACATGTGGCCAGAGACTATAGCCGAGCAGGTGCAAACACCACTGAACCTGGAAATATTTGGGGTACGCATGAGCTTACAGTCAGCGTGGACCCTTCAGCACTCTCCAAGGAAAACGCAGCTGTGGGAGCTGTGGGTAACACAACCTGAGCCCACAGACGGTTGCGTGCCAGGAAACCGGAGCAGGTGCTCCCCACGCCCCGCCGTGCCGCGAGGCCAGGGCGACATGTCCCGGCACGGCCCCACCTGCAGGGAACTGCTTCCCCACCTCAGTCCACAGAGTCTGAAAAGGTGACGCTTGTCCACACCTGCCCAAGCTTCCCGGACCATGAACATGCAGGGCTCCACAGCTCCACTAAAGGACGTAGTCTGCTTCCTATTAACCCACCTTAAAGAAATGAAGATGCGTGAATTACCTGAGACATAATTCAAAATTGTTCTAAATACGTTCAGGGATCGACAAGAGAACACAGATAAATAACTTAGTGAAATCAGGAAACAAGAACAAAATGAGAAGTTCAACAAAGAGATAAAAAGCATAAAGAAAGAACCAAACAGAACTGAATACAAAGATTGAACTGAATAACTCAATAGAGCTTCAGCGATAGGCCAGACCAAGCAGAAGAAAGGATCAATGAACTTGAAGACGCATCACTTGAAAGCATCCAGTGGGAGGAGCAAAAGGAAAGCAAGGACCAAGGATGGCCTCGGACCTGCAGGGGCCGTTAAGGGAAAGATCCCGCATCATCAGAGTCCTAGAAGAAGAAGAGAGGGAGAAAGGAGAAGAAAGCTTATTTTAAAAAATAATAACAGAACTTCCTGATCGGGGGGATATTTGAACACCCATATTCATGAAACTAAGAAGTCACTAAAAATTTTCAATCTAAAATAATCTTTTCCAAAACACATGATGATACAGCTGTCAAATGAAAGACAAAGAGAAGGTTAAGAGCAATAAGAAAATCCTCTCACACAAAGGAAATTCCTTAAGGATATCAGTGGATGTTTTTAGCCAAAACCTTGCAGGTCAAAGAGAGAGCGGAGTGTTACATCCAAATTGTTGGGGGGAATCGGTCATCTGAGAATAACTTGGCCGGCAAAGCTGCCTTCAGAAACGCAAGCAGATAAAGACGTTCCCAGATAAACAAACGCTGGGAGTCCATCACCATTAGACCTGCCTTCCAGGAGATGCTGACAGGACTTTTTCGTACTGAAATGAGAGGATGCTCATTAGCAGCAAAAAGCATGCAACAGGTGGGCGGAGGTGAGTGTGTGATGGCAGCCAGGACACCCCAGGGCGGCAACAAAAGGGGAGGCGAGAGGCACCCAAAGAGCCCCTGCGACGACACTTTGGGAAGAAGACCACATAAAATATGTGAATCACGATCAAAATTACAGGATGAGATGGAGCGCAGAGCGCAGCTTTTTGTGCAGCCGCAGTCAGAGCGGAGCGGGCTGTCTTCACGGGGCTGGGGGGAGCGTGGAAGTGAGCCCGCAGGAGTCCGCGCCCACAGAGGGAAGGGGCCAAGATAGCGCTGTGGGAACAGCTCAGACGGAGCCTCCAGAGAGGAGGGAGGCGCAGGGGCCTGTCAGAGGGGAGCCGCCACGGCACAGCGGGGCCTCGCCTGCCAGGTTACCGCGGGACAGGCTGCAGGTGAGAAGTGTCTGAGACGCCTCCAGCCGGCTCTCCAGCCAGCAGACACCTCCCGCCCTGCTCACCCCACATCGGTGAGGGCAGGATCCCCAACCTGAGGCGGGAGTCAGGGCCTGGTGTACGCCACGCAGCTGGGGGGCCTGGGGGCACCCCCGGCTCTGCCGCCATCCTGGGAAGGTCACCTACTCTAAGGAACTTCCCTCATCGAGCAAATGGGGGAAAACCGCAGCACCACCAACACACCCAGGGACGGAGAGGGCCAGGAGCACTGCCCACGCTCACGAGACTTGGGGTTACCAGCGGGAGATGTGATCCCCTGAAAGCCCAGCTGGAAAGAAATGCTCAGCAAACACCAGAAACCTTTGGGCAGGGCCTGGCTGCTTCTTCCAGTGCCAGGGCCTGGAGGGCGCCGGGCGTCGCCAGCTGCACAAGGACCCTGGGGACAGCCCCGCGCTGGGGGGACGGGAAGCTTCGACCCGAGCTTTGTCTGCTAGACTCACAGCAAGAAGGACCCGTCTTACTGTTGAGATTCCGACAGGAAAAATGTTAGTACCGTAAGCTCAAATCTAGCCCTGAACTTCCTTTCCTTTGCAGTATTTATTCCTATAACATAAATTTTATAAAAAAAACTTTTGAGGGCCTCCCTGGTGGTGCAACGAGTTAAACCTCAGCCTATGAAGCTCTCCCAGCCACTGCAGCACGAGTTCCATCCCCGGCCAGGGAGCTTCCCACAGGGCGCAGCAGACCCCTTCTGTCTCCCCGCTGCTCCCCTCACCAGTGGATTTCGGTGGATCCGCCTGTTCTGCTCCCCATTCTGTCTCTCGTGAGTCCTCTTACCCCCCACACCTCTGACCTGCACCCCAGCTCTTGTATGCATAAATAAATAAATCTTTTTTTAAAAAAGTCTAAAAAACAACAACAGCTTTTTGAGAGAACGCCAATATCACAGGCTAGCCAAAAGCACCCTTACCATGAAACCAGGCGCCGAGTGAGCGGGCGCGTAGCCCGGCCCGCCCAGGCCCATCGGCAGGTCTTACATGGAATCGGGTCCCTGGAAGGAAACGAATTCAAGCAACGCACTTGTGGCGCTGGTAACTGCAGGGAAGGTGTCGTGACCGGACAGGAGCGGTGGCTGCCCCCCGCCCGCCGTGCGTCAACGGAGACCACCCGTGCAGGCCCCCGGGGTGCCCCCAGCCGCCTGCCCGGCCCCGGAGCCTGAGCTCATCGCAGAAACGGAGGCCCCCGAGTGTGGGGCTTGGGGCCTCCTGGACCCTGGTGTGGGCTCCCCACCGGCGCAGGGCCCTGGCGCCAGCCCCTTGGAATTCCGCGCGCGTCGGGCCACGCTCCCTGCGGACGCAGCTGGATCAGACGCTCTCCAATTAAACAAGCCGAGCGCCGGCCCTCAGGCCCCGAGCCGGGGAGGCTTGTCTAGAAATTCACTTTTCCAATCTCGCTTTAACAAGAAAAGAAATTTATAAATGGAGATGTCAAAACAATTGTAAAGGAAAATGTCAAACGGAAATTTAGATAATTCTGGTCCTTTCGTGGGAGTTCTAAAGCCACAGCTCACACGGCCGAGGCAGGGAGGGCTGGGGCCGGGCGACTTCGCCGGATGAGTCATTACTGCAATTTCCAGACCCACCACTCACCCAGCCGAGCGCCGTCAGGGCACAGGCGGCCCTCGGGTCTGCGGCCCGCTGCCCGCTCGCAGCAGAGCTCTCAGAACGCGGCCGGCCACCAGCTGACACGGGCGTGATCAAAGCCCCCAGAAGCGAGAGCGGCCGAGCCTGCGGGCGCCGGTGCTCGGGAAGGCCGAGGGCAGCGGCACTAACGAGGGCGCGGGGCGGAGACCTGCGGGGGCGGCCTGCCGGGGCAGTGGCCTGACGTGAAGTCACAGCCCCGCTGGCTGAAGGGAACTCGGGGACCTTCTTATTTCTCAAGTGCGCCCAGCAAAAGCTAATAATCCCCGGCCCACAGGTGTCCTCTCCCGCCTCCGGGGACGCGCCCGCCGCAGCTGTCACTCTCCGGCTGGCAGCGTCCCCCGAGTTACTGCGAGGTGTCAGCCGGAGCGCGCGTCCCCCTGCCTGCCCGAGCACAAGCCCTCGCGGCAGGGTGCTGGGGTGCCACGGAGACTGGCTCATTGAAACTTATCCTAAAACGTGCAAAGAGAAGGCAAACGAGGTCCTCTCAAGCTCCCGCCCTTCTCTGCCACTCGCTGGCCCCGGCGGGCGGGTCGGCGGCTCTCGGGAGTTAGCCGCTCAGGACACTCAGCGGCAAAAGTCGCTGCTGCCACCTGAGGGGGGGGCCTGGAGTCCCCGCCGCGGCCACCTGCGAGCCACCACTGCACCGGGCGCCGTGGGGACACAGATGGAGCCGGGACACTTTGTTCCCATCCCAAGAATCTTACCACCCAACGGGGGACAGATGGTAACAACTATAACCAAGCCGAAGGAGAAATCTAATACAATAGGGGCACCAAGCTCTGGAGAAACACAAAGCCGGGAGAGATGAATCCCATCTGGACCACAGGGGACAGCGCATGAAAGCCGCGGCCGGGAGCTGACGAGCACGAGGGAGGAAGTGGGGGACCCTAACGAGGATGAAAGCAGCGGCAGGGCGGGGCGGGGGGCCCCGGCTTTCTGGAAGACGGGCAGGCGGGCCTGGAAGAAGCGGCTGCCGCCACCTCCCTGCGGCTCCCGTCCTGAAGCGAATTCCTGTCAGCCGAGGGTCTTAACTCCTTGCAACCGCGACACTGACCCCAGACAAGCAGCGCTGAGCCTCAGCTCAAGGAAACAGCGTGAGCTGTGCTTGGTTTCAGTGATCGGGCGTCACTGTGTATCACAGAATAATTCTGTGACTGATAAGTATGTCAGTGATGAGTGTTAATTGCATGTACATCATGATTATGAATGTATGCCTAAGTACACGACTGTTCAAGGATTGCAGAATGCAAAACTCAGGGAATGCAAACTATGCTTCATAGATATTCGTTGTTTTGAATCCGTCTGTAACATCTGAGGTTGCGACACGGAGGAAAAGGAGCGCTTGATGAGGACTCTCGGGGGGCGTGGGCACCCCAGAGATGATGTTGGCAAAGAGCCTTGAGCTTGAGCCGAAGACACAGCCAGGGCAGGAGGAGGTCCGTCCTCCCAAGGGGTCCAGTTGGACTGGAATGCATATATTCATACAGATATACAGACATAGATGGCTATACGCGCGTGCGTGCGTGTGTGTGTGTGTGTGTGTGTGTGTGTGTGTGTGTGTGTAACCAGCTGATTTATCTCCCACCAGAAAAGCAGGCACTTTTCCAGGCAGGAAAATGCCCAGAAGAGGCTTTTTCTCTTCTCCGAGGGCATCTTCTGCGCGAGTCAGACGCCTTAGTGTTTCTAATGGAGTCACAGCCCCAAATCTGTCCTCCATCCCCCTGAACTCCCCCCACTAGATATTCCCTCCTTGACGCGCGGGAAGTGTGAGATTTTCACTCTATCCTCCATCAAAATGAGCGACCTTGCAAAGGGCGATCCCATAAAGCACTAAGTATTTAAGTGAGTCACTTGCTTAAATCTCTATTCGAAGGACTGGTTGAGACGGAGGCTGCCGGGGCGGCGGCTGGGGCAGGCTGGAGGGCGGGGGCTGGCGCTCAGCAGAGCTTCCCAGGTGTCACATCTCCACCTTCCCCGCATACATCACATCAGCCACCGGTCACTGGCCGGGCAATAAAGCCTCGGGCCCCACGCTCAGCGGCAGCCTCAAGTGGACAGCTGGGGATCGAAGGTGTTACTCCCGCCATCCAAAGGCCTTGTCCTCGAAAGGGGCCTTCCCCCAGCGCCGCCCTCCCTCACCCGGTCCTCCTGCAGTGCTTGAACTCAAATTGCCATGCCCTTTTCTGGAACATTCACTGAAACACCAAGCTGAGCCCAAGAACTTCATTCCGAGGGCAAAGAAAGTCCGCCGTCCTGCCGTCCTCGTTAAGCAGACAGGCCAGCCGGCCGAGCTGTGAGCTCCTGAGCTCTCTCCTGCTTCCAGCCCCGCAGGGAAGGCAGGCCCAGCACCTCTCTGGCCCACCTGCCAGCCGCGGAAGCCCCTGAGCAGGTTTAGCTGGGCGGCCGCCACGAGCCCTGCAGAGGAAGGGGCAGCTCCTCTGCCCCGGACAGGCGGCACCCACAGGCCGGGCGAGACGGGCAAGACCTCCTCTTACTCACACCCCATCGCTGCTCACCTCGATAGGTGACAGGGCCTCGGTAGATAGAAAGTCACAGAGAAAACAGGAAACGGGGCGGCCTGAGGGGGTCAGCGGCCACGCCCGGAACCGGCCACAGGGAGACCCCAGGCCTGACGTCCTGCTTCTCTGCCTAAGGCCGGACACACGCGGAAGTCTGTAAGGAAGGAAAATATCGGATGGTTTCACCTCTAGGAGGAATACAAGCGAACCAAGTAAGGGATCAGGGGGAAAAAACAGTATCAATCAATCAATCACAACAAAGCAAAACAAAAATAAACCGACAAATAAATATAAACCTGAGACACTGCAGGGGAGCGGGAGGGAGCAGGGCCAAACTGAGCGCTGGAAGAGGAAGAGAGTATGGGGGTGGCGCGCAGGAGAACTGGCGGGGGGCGGGGTTCTAGGGAGAGGACACCTGGGAAAAGAAAACACTGTACAGAAATGAACAATTGTGTAAAGTATATATACATTAAAAAAGGGGGAAAAAAGGAAAATTCAAAAATCCAAAGTTTTAATGACCATCCTATTTTAAGAATCTTTTTTCCATGATTCATTTTATTTTTGGATCTTGTGGAAAATAATAAATATAAATGTACATTAAAAAGTCTGTATTATTTCAAGACACACCTCTGAGAGACCTCGCGGCCTTAGGCTAGCTGGGAACCCACAGCCGCGCCCCCTTGCTGCCATCACACCCCGTGTCATACGGCCCCACGCCTGCAGCGCCCGCACGGACGCTATTTTTAAGTACCTAACAACCGTCTATGGACAGCAAGGAAAACTAGAGTCACACGACTCATTCTCTTCCCAGGCCAAGACAAGGCAGGCAGGTGTGAAGGGAGGCGACTGGAAACATGGAACGGAGCGAGAATTGAGGGTAGCACAACATTAAAAACTAAAGGTTCGGGGGCCTCCCTGGCAGTGCAGGGGTTAAGCACAGCACTGTGAAGCTGTCCCCAGCCACTGCAGCACGAGTCCAATATCCAGCCAGCGAGCTTCCCACAGGGCGCAGTAGACCCCTCCTGTCTCCCCGCTGCTCCCCTCAGCAATGTTCTTCAGTGGATCCGCCTGTTCTGCTCCCCGCTCTGTCTCTGGGGAGTCCTCTCACCCCCAACACCTCTGGCCTACACCCCAGCTTGTATGCATAGATAAATAAATCTTTAAAAAAAAAACTAAAAGTTCAATGCCCCATTTAAGTGCACTTGAGCAACAGTAAAAAGCCAATAAAAGTATATAAAATTCAAACATCTGCAAGGAAGCGCCACAAAAATGTGAGGAAAGGGACGAAGACCCCCAAGGGTGAAGGAGAACTACAGATGGACAGAGAAGGGAGAGCCGATATTCAGCAAGAAACTCCAGAGGAGACAGAAATCAAAGGCCGGAGACTGGGCCATATGCTGAAACACAAGGCCCTCCAACAAAGTCACGAGGATTCGTTATTCCGAGGACATCCTCAGACATAAAAGAAAGAACTTAGCAATAACAAAAACGTAGCCCAGAAATCCTCAAAGACTTCAAAACTCAATGACATACTTCTAACTAACCAATAGATCAGAGAAAGAATGTATGAAACATTTTGTATTAAAGGATAACAAAAATGCAATAAACACAATTTATGGGATGCAACAAAAGATGGCTTAGCAGGAAATGAATAGCTGTAAGTACTTAAGTAAATAAAAAGGTTTAAAATCAAAATTGAATTGCCTATCTCGGGAAGTTAGAAAAAGTAAATGAAATTAAAGAAAAGAAAAGAAGAAAAATAGTTTAAATGTGAAGCAAATGGGAAAGAGAGAGAAATGGAAGCCCAAAGTGATTATTATAAAATCTAAGGAACTGACCACCCCTTAGGAGGACGCTTTGGAAGGCGGAGGGCAAGCACAGACTGCCATGCTAAAGATTCAAATGAAACATCACCTATTAATATACTCTAAAGATGTTAAAAAGAGAATGAGAAGGTATTATAGAAAACTAGGCAGATTAATTTGAAATGATGAAGTAGAAAAATTTCTGCAATAACACAACTTAGAAAACTGATAAGGGTAGAACTGTCAGTAGCGCCAAATTTATAGAAGTAGCTTATTTTTTAATTCAAATTATCTGTCCCTCCCCCCCAAAAAAAAATAATAACTCTAGGTTCAAATGGTTTCATTGATGAATTCTTCTCAATATTTTTTGGGGAAATGATGCCAATCTTACAGAATCTTTTCCACAGATTCAAAAAAGATGGAAATGCTTCCCAACTCTCTTACGGGACACCCTCATCTTGATGCCAAAGCCCGACCAGAACATTACGCAGAAGGAAACCACTGACCAACTGTCCCTATAAACAGAAGCACAAAAATACTATATAAAATATTCGCACAAATAATCCAGAAAAATGCCAAAAGGAAAATGTGTGAGACTTAACTGGGTGTATTCAAGGGTTCGAGGGTTTTTATGTTCAAAAACGGATGTGTGAGCTACTGCCTCTGTCCCCATCCTCTGCCCTGAACCATTCAGTCAACCAGCAATTGGGGGAAGCAAGGAAGATGGCCACAGGGCGTGGGGGTGCCCAGGAGGCACCTGCACAGAGGGCAGCAGGTCTGAGCAGGGTAAGCGGCGTCCCACATGGGGGGCGGTGGTGCCCACCCATGAAGACGTGTTCCAGATGACAAAAGCACACGCTCCAGGGCTGGGGGAAGGCACAAGTAGGGAAATAGGGACAACTAAGAAACTTGGATGTTGGATTGGCATAGAATGGATCAGTGGGAGCTAGCAGTTTTCAGTAGAGACTAGTTACATAGGTGATGGAAGGATGGATGATGGATGGATGGATGGATAGAGGGACACATGGGTGATGGATGGATGGATGGACACACAGCTGGTAGATGGATGGAAGGATGGACAGATGGACGGATGGATGAATGCACACACGGATGATGGATGGATGGACGGACACAAGGATGATGGATCGAGGGATAGATGGACACACAGATGATGGATGGATGGATGGACGGACGGACACATGGATGATGGAAGGATGGACGGATGGACAGGTGAATGGATGGACACAAGGATGATGGATGGCTGGACGGGCAGACACGTGCAGGCTTACCTACACCGGTGATATGTAGAAGCACAGACAGATGAACAGACGATGGACAGCTGGACGATGGATGAGCTCAAGCAAATACAAATGAAAGGAGCATATGCAAGTTGCCTGCGTGGACCCAGATGCTCAGGCACACACACAGCACCTCTCATTGTAGCTTCAGTTTACATGAATCACCTACCTGTGTGGAGAGGGCCCAGGTGAAGCAACACCCCAGCAGCTATGAGCAAGGCCTGAGCTCAGAAACACCACTTGCAACTCAATAAAACCAACAGCAGAAGCCTTGGAGCTCTGCCTCCTGCAGGCCTGGAGCAGGAAAAGAAGAGCCCGAGCTGCCGTGCTGGAGCAAGGCATGCCCGCGGAGGAGCCGGCCCAGCGGCGCACCCCCACACAGCGCCCGTGTGCTCCCCCCGGACAGATCGGGCCGACTTGAGCACTGAGGTGAGTAATGACAGTAACAGGCTATGGGCCATTGAGAAGAGCAGGAACCACGAGTCCTTTCAGAAACTAATTAAGCAATTAGCTTAAAACTTGGTGAGACGCAGGATACATAACTGCAAAGCACCTCCCCGCAAAGTGCTTATTTATTGCCAGGGAGAAATGAGCAGGTTTGCAGGGGAGAGACCAGGCGGGCAGGGCCCAGCCAAGCAGCCTGCCACACGGCAGGGGCGAGACCATGGACGTGGGCGGCTGGGAGGACAGCCGGCTCCCGGCAGCCAGACCCCTGAGGAGCGGTCAGAAGACCTCAGACAAATCCAGACAGCGGTCGAAGCACGGAGAGGTGAACAGACAGCGGACAGCTGGACGATGGATGAGCTCAAGCAAATACAAATGAAAAGAGCATATGCAAGTTGCCTGCGTGGACCCAGATGCTCAGGCACACACACACAGATGGCGGGCCCCTCCAGGTACACGGCCTGTAACCGTCAAAAGTGCCAAAAACACGAAGTTAAGGCAGACGGGCTCCGTCCAAGTCGAGGAGGCCAGGGAGCCGGCCGCTCGGGCAGCTTGAGGCCCGAGGCCCTTCGGCGCATGGCCGTGCTGAGATCCTGCTCTGGCGGCTCCACAGAAGAATGTCCTTGTTACAGAAAACGCTCAAAAAATGCTCTAAAAACATTCTGGGGTGACGGTTTGCCCTGTCAGCAACTCACCCTCACATGGCCTAGGAAAGCCAGCTCTCCGCCCTTGGCTTCCGATATTTCTACATTTGTTACTGTTTCAAAATTGTTGCAGAGTTTAAATAAATATGCACACAATAGCATAAGGGACCCACCACACACACAAAAGGAGGGGAGAACAGATTGTGTCAAGAGTGCAGAGTGTCTGGCCACACTTCAGGTGCACAACAAGTCACACCCACAGCTGCCCAGAGAAGGCAGACAGAAAGAGCTAGAAGGAGCAGTGCCCTTTCAACCAGGGACACACTAACCCCGGGGCCAGATGCCCTACCTGGGGCGGGGGAGGGGACAGACTGGGGGAGGTTTTCCTGAGGCTGCAGGGGCAGGCAGAACGGGAGGGGTCCTGCAGAGGGCAAGGGGACCCCCACTCCTCACAGGCTCACTCTTCACGCTGCACAGAAGTCAGCCCACCCTTTAACATGTCTATTGTGTGCAGGTATCTTCTGCCATGAGACCCAGCGATTCCGCTCCTTGGAATCTGCCCAAAATGCAAAACACAAAAGAAGACAAAAA
>PVIJ01020045.1:0-21939 GCA_004024925.1 Scalopus aquaticus | reverse complement strand
TTCTCGATTTTTTGAAAGAGTTTGTGTAATATAGGGACTATTTCGTTTTTGAATGTTTGGTAGAATTCATTTGTGAAACCATCTGGTCCTGGGCTTTTGTTTTTGGGGAGGTTTTTAATTACTGTTTCAATTTCACTACTTGTGATTGGTCTCTTTAGGTGTTCTATATCTTCTTTGTCTAGTTTTGGGTGATTGTATAGTTTTAGGAATTTTTCCATATCCTCTAGGTTGTTATACTTGTTTCCGTATAGCTGTTTATAGTAGTCTCTGATTATTTTTTTTATTTTTGCTGTGTCCGTTGTGATTTCTCCTTTTACATTTATGATCCTATTTATTTGTGTTTTTCTTTGTAAGCCTGGCTAGTGGTTTGTCTATTTTGTTTCTTTTTTCAAAGAACCAGCTTTTTTTTTTTTAATCTTCTGGATTGTTTTTTTTATATCCATTTCATTTAGTTCTGCTTTGATTTTTATTATTTCCTTTCTTAAACTGTCTTTTGGGTTTTTTTGTTGTTCATTTTCTAGTTCTTTGAGATGTGAGATTAAATTGTTTCTTTGGGTTGTTTCTTGTTTCTTGATGTGAGCTTGTAATGCTATATATTTTCCTCTTATTACTGCTATTGCTGTGTCCCAGACATTCTGGAAATTTGTGTCCTCGTTGTCATTCAGTTCTAGGTATTTTTCAATTTCTTCTTTGATCTCTTCGTTGATCCATTGGTTTTCCAGTAATGTGGGTTTCAGTCTCCATGAGGTAAGGAGGTTTCTTTTTTCCTTTCTATGATTTATTTCCAGTTCGAGTCCTTTATGATCGGAGAAGAAGGCTGGTACCATTTTGATCTTAGTGTATCTGTTGAGGTTTGTTTTGTGGCCTAATATGTGATCGATCCTGGAGTATGTTCCGTGCGCACTTGAGAAAAAATGTGTATTCGATTTTTTGGGGGTGAATGATTGATATATATCTGTTAATCCCATGTGGTCTAGGTCCTTGTTTAGAGCTTTAATGTCCTTGGTTACTTTTTGTCTTCTTGATCTGTCCAATAGAGAAAGTGGGGTGTTGAATTCTCCTACTGTGTATGTATTTTCTTTAATGTCTGTTTTCAGGGATGATAATAATTGTCTGATATATTTTGGTACTCCTTCATTTGGGGAGTATATGTTGATGATTGTTACATCCTCCTGTTTTATTGTCCCCTTTTTCATGATGTAGTGGCCAGCTTTGTCTTTTTTTTTAACCTTCTTAAGTTTGAAGTCTATTTTATCTGATATAATATAGCTGTTCCTGCTTTCTTTCTTGGTCCATTTGCTTATAGGATTGTTTTCCATCCTTTAACTATTAATCTCTGTTTATCTTTCTCAATTAAATGTGTTTCTTGTAGACAGCAGAAGGTTGGGTTCTGTTTTTGGTTCCATCTTGCTATGATGTGTCTTTTAATTGGTGTGTTTAGTCCATTTACATTTAGAGTTAATACTGATATACTGTCATCCATATTTTTTGTTTGTTTGTTTGGTTACTCTTTTGTGGTTCTAATTCTTACCTTATTCTGTGTTTCCTGGTCTTTCTTCTGTTGGCTTTGTCTTCATGACTTCTTCTAGTATTCTTTGAGTGGGGTTTGGTAGTAATGAATTTCTGTAGTTTCTGTTGTCGGAGAAGGTCCATTATTTTTCTTCATAGTGGAATGAGAGCTTTGCAGGGTAGAGTCTTCTTGGTTGACATTTGTTGGCATGTAGTGTGTTATATATGTCCCTCCAATCTCTTCTTGCCTGTAGTGTTTCTTCAGAGAAATCTGATGTCAGCCTGATTGGCTTTCCTTTATAGGTTATTTGTTTCTTTGCCCTCATCCTGTTCAATATATTTTCCTTGTCTTGAATTCTCAATAGTTTTACTATCATATGTCTTGCAGTTTTTTTTCTTTCGTTGTAATAATATGGAGATCGTCTGGCTTCCTGTATGTCAATTTTGCTTTCCTTTTTCATTGGTACGTTCTCTTCAATTATCTCCTTGAGAAGTTTCTCTGTTCCTTTGTCTCTCTCTTCTCCTTCTGGGATTCCTATGATTCTGATGTTTCCTTTTTTCATGGTGTCAGATAGTTCTCGAAGCTTTTCCTCATTCTTTTTCCTTTGTTTTTCTCTTTCCTTTTCTGCCTTGATTCCGTCAGTGTCTTTATCTTCCAGAGTGCTTATTCTTCCCTGCATATCTTTTAATTCACTTCTCTGGATTTCCCTGGATTTCTTTAGCTCCTTTACTAATGTTTTTAAGTCTTCCATTTCCTTCAATTTCTTCTTTTTGGATTCATTCTCGTTCCTCAGTTATTTGTTCTTTTCATTTAATTCTATCAATTTTTTTGTGATGGCTATTTTGAAGTCTTTATCTGTTAGGTGGATGTAATCTTCTATGTCCATATTAATGGGTTCTGGAGAGGGATTTTCTTTTTGTGGTGTATTGTTTTGAGGGTCATTTGTGACTTTTTCTTTCCCGTTGTTGGTTTTCTGCTTTGCTCTGTTCGTAGTTTTCCACTGGTGCTGGCGGGCATGACTCCTGGTTTTACTTGCTCACGAGTGTTTGTGTTCCCTAGTGTCTGAGTTGCCTTGGCTGTGGCTGGGTATCTTCTGGATTTTCTTTCTTTTCTTTGTTGAATTTTTGTGTTTCTCGTGGCGTCTCCTGTGTGTTTCCGGTTCCAAGTTTAATTAGGGAAGATGAAGGTGTGGTTTGTAGTAAAAAAGAAAGAAAAGAGAAAAGAGAGAAAGAAAAAAAAAAGGAGAGGAAAGAAAAGGGGAATGAAGATGAAGAAAAGTAGGAATGAAGGACCAAGAGAAAAAGGTAGGTTAAAAGTTTAAAGAAAAAAAAAGGATAATAATAATAATAATAGAGTAGTAAAAAATAAAAATAATAATAATAAAGAAATAAAGTATTGGGGAGATGTGAATTTATAGTTCTGTAGTCCTTTTGCTCTTAGGTTCTGTGGTTTCTGGTTGGGTCCCCTGTTGGGGTTCAGCCCCTCCTTTCCAGTGACAGATGTTGTTGTCTTGCTGTTGTTGCTGTCATTAGTCCTTGCTGGGAGTCTTTCTATTCTTTCTCCCCTCCCCTCCTTTTTTTGCCCCCTTTCCTCTAATGTTTGCCTGGGGCTATTTCTGCCCCTTGGTTTATGTCTGGTGGGGAGGATTTGGGAGCTCCTGGTCTTAGTTTCTTTTCTGCTGCTTGAGGCCTGCTACTCCACGAAGGGGTGCAGGGGTGGAGGCTGTGGTTGGCTGTTGATCAGTGTTTCACCTCCCCTAGTTTCTAGGGTGCCAATGTGCGGCCACCTAGAAGTTGAGGGGGTGCAAGTGCTGTGCCGTGTTCACCTCCTGCTGTGGTCTTTTTTTGTTTGTTTGTTTGTTTTTTGCCGCCCTCCGGGTGCCAAGATGCTGACACTTTGCAGGGCAGGGTGTGGTCAGAGATAGTTTCAGCAGGAGATAGTTTCAGCAACCCGTATGGGAGGGATTTTTGTGGATTGTCAGTCAATAGTCCTTAAATGCCATCCTTCCCATCAGCTTGGGATCAATTTCATTCTAAAGCCCAGAGTGTTTGAGGTGGTCTCTGCAGGAGGTTTTCCAGCCCAACCGGTTTTTCTGGCTAATCTATCACCTAGCAACCAGTGGGGGATGTTTCTTGCTTGGACTTTCTCCCCTTTAAGATGTTACCTAGCCCCAGGTGGGGTTGGGATGCAGTGACCCTCCCGCTTTCCTGCTCCTCAGGGCTGCCACGCAGGGAAAAGAGGGGGGTTGTGGGGTGGGGGAGTGGGGATCTCACTCCCAATCGGCTAGCTGGAGCCCTCCGACCTCACCGCAGTTTCTAACCTTGTATTCAGTGGCTCTCAGGGGAAGCCTGTTCCCCCACCTCTCCTTTCTGCTGCTCCTTTGTGTGGAGTCCAAGGTCTTTTCTCTTCTCTTTACTCCGACTCTTTGGTTTATTTTTAAGTCTAAAGCACCCCCAGTGTTGATTGTATTGTGTAGGGTGTCCGGTTCTCTTCGAGTCAGCTCTCAAAGTTAGGGATATTTTTCTCCATAAATTGATTTTTTGTGGGAGAGCCTGATCCTAATATCTGTTCGTCGCCATGTTTTGGGGGTGTGTCTGAATTATGGTTTTCTGTTTATTTTTGTTTTGTTTTGTTGTAGGTCCTATTGTTTTTTCCTCTTTTTGGTTCCCCTATATTCCTCCTCTAAGTGAAACCATCGATATTTTTCTTTTTCCTTCTGGCTTATTTTACTGAGGATAATCCCTTCTTGTTCCATCCATGTTGCAAATGTTATTCGTTTTATCTTTTTTGATTGCTGAATAGTATTCTACTGTGTGTATGTCCACATCTTCTTAATCCAGTTATCTACTTTTGGGCATTTGGGTTGTTTCCAAGTCTTACTTATTATAAATAGTGCTGCAATAAAAATAGGGATGCAGATATTCTTTTGCATTAATGTTTCTGTGTCCTTTGGGTAGATCCTTAGAAGTGGAATTGCTGGGTCATATGGTAGCTACATTTTTAGTAGTCTGAGGAACCTTCATACAACTTTGTATAGTGGTTGGACCAGTTTACGTTCCCACCAGCAATGCAGGATAGTTCCTTTTTCACCACATTCTCCTCAGCATTTGTTGTTGCTAGTTTTTTTTTTTAAATATGTGTCATTATTACTGGTGTAAGTTGGTATCTCATTGTGGTTTTGATTTACATTTCCCTGATTATTAGGGATGTTGAACATTTTTCATATGTCTCTTGGCCATTTGCATTTCTTCTTTGGAGAAGTGTCTTTTAAGTTCTTGCCCATTTTTTGACTGGGTTGTTTACTTTGTTTTTGTTAACTGGTGTGAGTTCTTTGTGTATCTTTGTGACCAGTTCCTTATCTGTTCGGTGGAGTGCAAACATTTTCTCCCAGTGAGAAGGGTGTCTTTTTGTTTTTCATTGCCTTCTAAAATCTGGAGTTTTAATGGTAAATTGTGTTTTCCATTTGAACAGCTTATAGAAACTAACTTCTCTGTCTCATACCATCAGGGAAGTAAGGTTTGGCAGCTAACGAACATGATTTTACTACATTTTGTCTTTTTAGTTGTATAAACTTGGATTGTTTACCAAGTCTGCAAAGACAGGCACATTAATGCAAACCAGTGATGTTCAATGGATTTGTGAAGAGGATCTTTATGTTAGAAGGCAATTAACTCAACAAACTGCCCCCCTTGCATGAAATGAATGTTTTTTTGGTAGGACCTGATTTTTCCTTTTTGAATCAATGGTTACTCAATCATATGTCTTATCTGATTTGGATTCCTCAGAGGAGTTACCTGTTATAAAATCTGTGTAAATAAGCAGAGTCAGTTTTATCACCACATACTTTTCTCCTAGTAGATGATGATCCACTGAAACTACTTTAAGAATTGGTTTGCTGATTGCAATTCCTTAGTTGCTAGGACAAGATTATATTTGAATGTAAGCCTTGTTAACAGCTGTCTTTCCACTCCTGGGAACCTATTCTAAGGAATAAACAGAATGCAATTTAAAAACATATTAATAAAAAGTCTCAATAGCATTATTTATAGCAAAAATTGAAAACAATAAAAATACTGATAAATGTGGACACAATGAAAAACTTTAATATATTCATACAACAAAATGCCATACAGTCATTAAAGAGTCTGGTTTTGATGACTACTTAAAGATATGGGATAATGTCTCCAAAATAATATCAGTGAATAGGATCGGATAAACACATGAGGATATATATTATAGTATCACATTGTTTTCCAGAAAGATTTTTCTAATTAACATCCCACCATCATCTTTGGGCATGTTTCTTTGCCTGCACTCTTGCCAAATAAAAGTATTTTTTTGAATAATATTTTCCAGTTTCATAGGATAAAAATTATACCATTCTTATATTAAGGAAACATTCAACAGGAAAGACAAAGAGCAGCAATTGGCATTTCCAGAATAGACTTAACTCTAATTGCTTCCTTGTAGACAGAACATTGGGTTATACTGACGATAGAAGGGCTACTCTGTCTAGTGACACATGACATTTCCTCCTGGGATCTGGGAGAAAGTTCTAGAATCCAGAGAGGTGATTTGAGTCAAATTAAAAATTGCCAAGAAAATTCTATTGTAGTCAAATTTAGCCATTTATATTTTGTCCTTAGATAAATTAAATAAATACTATGTTAAGGTCATCTCCATCCATGTGTAAAACCTTCTTATAAACATTTAAAGAGATTGAGAGGCAACGAGAGAATTTATTCCTGTCAGTCTCATGTGTGTCAGAGGCTTTGCCACTATAAAATTACAGTAGATCATAGAATTGTCTTTCAAGTGATTAAAATTGTTACCATGGTTTCCATTTTTTATAACCTTTACTTAAAGCATGTATGCAAAAGGTTTTCAGAAAGCCTATGGGCTTTTTGGAACCACTAAAGGGACTTGTTGCCTGCTTCCATTCCCTGCCACTCACCACAGATGTGCCAGTCATGCCTACAGAAATCTTTTGTCATAGTCACAGTTCAGCTGGGTAGAATATTGAAGGAAATGTCAAAAATGTAGTCATGTGAAAATATTCAGAAGGCGATGTTGTTATTCAGTTTGCTTCCGGTTTGGGCTCTTGTCTGCATGGAGCAGGATGGATGTCTAATTTCAGCAGTGCAATTAATTCTTGGACAAGATGAGAAAAGATGTAACTGCCACATTTGTATAGACTTGGATGTTGCTTCACTAATTCATGTACTTATTTTCTTTGTGATTTCATCTGAAAGCATTTTTTGAGGACTTTTTATTGTTGATTTTTTTAAAATCTTTTGAATGATGAAAATGGACAAAACCAGAATTCAGCAAAATGTAAATGAATCAGAGCAAATGGGATGCAAGAATATATTGTGCAGCTCTGGATGAAAATAGAGATATTTGTTCTTCCTTTTTGGAGGGGATTCATAAAACTTTCCATGGTGTGTCAAACACTTATTTTACATTCTCTATTCCCAGACATTTATTAAATGGTGACAAAATGCAGTTTTAAAATGATGAGGTTATTATTGTGTATTCTGATGAATTAAGTGTTCATTCTAACACAGAGATGAAACCTCTAACCCTGATAGGATCTTTCACCATCACTATGATTTTTTTCACTATAATGATTACATTTTCAATTTTTTTACTTTTCCATTTTTTTTCTGTAGTTCAATCTCTTTTTAGAATCATGATGATATCTCACATGGAAATTAAAAAAACATTCTGTGCTGAGTCATGAAATATGACTATTTGTCTATTGAACAGATGATATTAGGGCGATGACCTGTGTATTGCTGAGATATATTTTTGAGAATACTTTAACAGAAAATATATGCTTCTAGTAAATTCTAATCTAAAGGAAATATTATTTTAAAACCATATGTATCATAGAGTGGTTACAATATTAATCTATTTGGACTTGTTGCAGCAGGATAGTAGATTATGGGTCAAGGATGAGTGTGTAGGAAATGCATAGGTAACTTCTTAATTGAACTACAGAATGGTTAATCTCCTTTTGTACAGGGCAGGGAGAGGGGCACCCCAGAACCCCCAAACCTGCCCCTTTTAAATAGGTTCTACTATCCGCCGCCTCAAGGTAAAACATATAAGATCTTAAGTGGAAAAGAAACTTTAATGCAATTAGTGTAATAATACAGAAAAGACAAAGAATAATAGTTTCTAAACTAAACACCCAAAGTTGCCCATCACCTCCTGAGCAAAAGTCTACTCAAATAGGATTGGCCACAGCAAGGCCCGAAAGCCCGCTTTTGGCAGCAACCCATAGAAAAGGGTCAGAAACAGGTAAGTCTGGGAGGAAAAGAACAAAATCAAAATCAAGGTCAGTGTTGCCATTGTTAACCTCCCCACAGGTCTCTCACCCACTTCTGTTTCAAACAGTCCAGGCCAGTGCAGCTTCTCTACATGTCTCTCTGCTCCTTGTGCTTCTGGCTCTCCATACTGCTTCCTTCCTTCTTCCCTTTTTTTTTCCCTCTCTTCTTTTCCAGCTTCTTATCTCTCCTGCTCAGATCCACCCTCCCTTGGGTTGGGCAGGGAACCTGGGACACTCCCCTTTTCCTGAGGACCACTTTCAGTGATTATGTAGTGAAATCTAAAATGTGTAGAGAGGTATATATACTCTTTATAACTACATGAGTATGTTCTTTAAAGGTTTGTATATATTTACTGAAAACTATGAGTTTCAAAATTTTATTTCTTTCTAAGTTATCTGGTAATAGCTAGTTAGGCCCTAGAGATCAACACTGGATTTCAAACTTTAATCCAATAAAATTGATAATCCAATATATAACCAGAATTAGTGACCTTTATACCTATCATCTTTCTTTTTCTTGTTTTTATAAATCTTTTTATAATTCTTGTGATGGCCAGCTTTTACTCTCACAGTTTGGCTCTGCAAGATGGCGAAAGTCCCCATTTTCTTATCTAGAAAAAAAGGTTATTTATGATCTTTAGTGTCACTTGCATCTCTAGAATTCTGTTTATGTCTCCTTTCTCTTTTATCATACATCCATTATATACTTAAAATGAAAATAAAATATGAAAGGTGTCATGAAAGTAGTTTGAAAATTGTAATGCAGCAGAGAAATATAAATTAGGAGAGTGGCTATCTGGTATAATTCTCTCTGATAGCTCTTTTGTCTAAACAAGTTTGCATTTTTCCGGGTATGTTGTACGTTAAACTTTAAAGGAAAGATTTCCACAGTGGACTCAATGTAGTACATGCTTAAGAAACATTTATGGATTGGTCATTCTTAAGCCTGAGATTCTTTAACTCTTAAATAGAGTAGCAGTCATTTAAAGCCAGCCACCTAAACTGCTTACTTTTAAGCATTTCAGGAGGCTAAAGGTCAACTGTTATCTGAGGGTTAGGAGTATATCCCCAATCTTCCTGACAATCTAGCAGTTGATGCTCAATTTTGAGAAGGTTATTATTATTATTCTTATTTTTGAGAGCGGTATTTTTAAGAAACAGTAATGATGACTTAACGGAGAAGGTCACTGAACAAAATATGGCCCATCTCTGAATCAAACCAGCCTGTTCTTCTCCTTCATTTGTGTTTAAAATACAACTAGAGTGATGTTGAAGAAACTAAAATACAAAAGCTAATTTCAAAACAGTTCAAAGATATTTTTATGGCTCTTTGTGCCTAGGGCAAACTCTTGATCCACCTAACAATAACCCCTTGAAATGCCATTTAGAGTGGAAGTGCTGATGCAACACTAATGATTTTAGAGCAAATATGTTACTCTAATTTCCTCCATCTGCTATGAATAAAAGGATATGTGTATGAAGTCTGGGAGAGCTAGCGAAAATTGTTTCTTGGAAAAGTTGAAGATATTTTTAAAATTGGGCAGGTGTGAGAGGAGAAAAATTCCTTTTTAAATTTTGTCGAGTATTTAAAAATACAGAGCTTTTTTTTTTTTTTTTAGCTCAATATCAACAATTTTTCTACATAGCTTTGCAGAGATTCCAGGAAAGTATCAAATGACTTGAGGACCAACCATCTCAGTTTTACTGTGACACAATCCTAATGATTTATATGAAAACATTCCCTATGAGTTTGCTTGGAAATGCTACTCAGGGATAAGAACTACTTTTATACACTTGACTGTAGATAATTCTTTTCTTTCTTTGAGAAATTACCTTTTTGATTCAATTCATACACAAGGGAGTAGGAGGAAAGGGATATATACTCTCCTATTCCTGGTCAACTCTACAAATCAACAATGGTGTCACTAAATTTTGAAAAATTTTTATAGCTATTTACTTGAAAATGTAGAATAAATGGCTATTCTTTATGAACTTGAATAGGATCAATATTCACATAAGAAGAAAAGTTGAATTTTAATAGTAATAATAATAGAAGAAAGTGAGTTTGTTAAGGATGTACCATTGAAAAATGGCATCAGGCCCAAATGGTTTTCATCTAAATTCATCTAAGCTTTAAATAGTTGTACCCTATGGTTATCAAATAATTCAATATTATAGAGAAAGAGGGAAGTGACCTCAATTGATTTTATAAGTATAGAATAAATGTCAAAATATTATGTAGCTCTAAGAATATATTTTATAACAATTTAATTTTTGAAGTTAGGAGTATGTAATTAAAAAATAGCAGTTTGAAGTCATCTTATGAAACTATATTATAATATTTGAAATAAGATTTCTTTCAAAATTATAAAGGTTCAGAATTAGAAATTTATCCAGGGCCTTCCTGGTGGCACAAGGTGTTGAGTCGCGGCACTGTGAAGCTATTGGCAGCCACTGCAGCATGATTTTGATCCCCAGCCAGGGAGCTTCCCACAAAGCATGGTGGACCTCTCCTGTCTCGCCTGCTACTCCCCTCAGGAGTGTGTTTCGGTCAATCCGCCTGTTTTGCTCCCCACTCTGACTCTGGTGAATTCTCTCACACACACTTCACACGTCTGGCCTACTCCCAGCTCTTGTATGCATAAATATATCAATCTTTTTTTTTTTTAAAGAAATTTATCCCTATCTTTAACCACATTAGCAAATTGAAAGATGTGATGATCTTAACATATGCAATATTAGTTTCTTTTGGATGACATAACAAATTACTAAACTGTTGCTTAAAGCAACAGAAATATTCTCTTACAGTTATGGAGGTTAGATATTCAAAAACAAGGTGCCTATAGGACCATACTCTCTCTGAAAACTCTAAGGGATGATACTGCCTTACTTCTTCCTACCATCTCATAGTTGCATGGAGTTCTTAGTATTCCTTTACATACAGACATGTTATTCCAATCTTTGCGTCTGTCATCACATAGATTTCTCCCTGTGTGTTTGTGTTTCTGTTTTCTCTTGTCATGAGGACACCAGTCATTGGATTTGGACCCTCTAATGCAGTGTGATCTCATCTTAATTTAGCTAATTACATCTGTAAAGACCACGTTTCATAATAAGGTTACCTGAGATTCCAGGTGGCCCTGATTTTTTAATTTTTGTGGAGGAGGACTCTATTAAATCTAGTTCACATTCCAAAATAAGAATTTGATAGCATTTATCAGAAATTTCTAATGACGCTATAAATAAGAAGGAACTTAAACATACTAAATAATATACAAAAATCCAGCATCAAACATTACATCCAATAGTTAAATATAAAAGCCATTCCTATTAAGACCAGGAAAAATACAAAGGGAGATTTAATGTCAACACTGTTATAAAGCTCTGGGTTTTGAGTCCTCCATAATATAATTACGCAATAAAAGTAAGCATTATAGATGTTTGAAAAAATCATTTTTGTATTATATGAATACATTCCTAGAAAACTTAAAAGACTCTCTGATAGATGATTATTAAGAAACATGCAAACTGGATGGCTGCAAAGAAAACTTACAAAAACCATAGCTTCTTTATACCTTCAAACCAGTTACATAGAAATAAAAACAAATTTCATTTATATAAACAAAAAATATAAAATCCTTGGTAAAAAATTTGATAAGAAAATAGTTAAACCACATTCCCTAACATTTCCGACTGTTAGAAAATACCATTTCGTCCTAAAATAATACATATGTTAATATAATTACAGTCAGTATGGCAACAAGTTTTTATTTTTTCTCTTCCGTTTAGACATTAAAGCTTACTATCAACTTGGTGTTATTAACACAGTATGTTACTGGTCATGAGAAAAATTAATGACTGAAATAGAAATGAAGTCAGGAACAAATACAAATAGGTAATAAAGAACTAAACCCTTGGTAAAGTTAATTTCTAATTCAGGGAAAATGTATGTTTATATAAAAAATGGTCTTGTAAAAGTTGGATTTTCATCTGCAAATTGTAAATGTTAGACCCCTATTTCTCACATAAAACAAAAGTAAATTTCAGTTAGAGATATAAATGTAAATCCTTAAGCAATGCAAATATTAGAAAATGAGGAGCTCCTACACATTGGTTAGACAAAGTTATACATCTTCCTTGTAAAATACATGGTTAAAGATATTAATTGACAGTTCACAAAAGATCTGTATGACTAATAATATAAAATCTGCACAATCTCCATAGTCAGCCATGGATATACAAGTTCAAATCATAAAAACTTCCATGACTTTATAAATATAGAAATATATATTAAATTTAATGATAAATCTGCTCTTTGACTCTGCATCTCTACTACTGGGAATCTTTAATCTGTTTTTTTATACACACACACACACACACATATCTGAGGATGTTGCATTGTTTATAAGTGGCAAAAACAAATGAAACAAGATAAAGCAGTGACCCAAAAATAGATCATTAATAGAAAAATTGTTGTGTGTGTGTGTGTATAATAGCTATGCTTAGAATGTTATGCAGTGATTAAAAGTAATTAGATCACACATGATGTCCAGCATGTTCACTGTTTGTGTGCAAGGGAAAATTGCCCCACCCCATCTGGGTTTTTCTGAGACTGATCAGATGTACAGATTAACTACAGACATATTATTTAGATAAAAGGCAAAACTTTAGTACATATGTCTAGAAAGTTTACTGGTTATGATACAGGGTAGCCCCAGGGGCATGTGGGATGATTTGGGTGTGAGTCCTCACCCATGCACTTAAGATCTAGGGACAAGACTCAAAAGCAGACACACAGAAAAAAAAAAATTAAAGTGTTATTGATACAGGGGAATGAAAAGAGGGAGAACAAAGCAAGAGAGAGATTAATTGGTTGATTTGTTCTACCACTCTCTGAGGCAGACACCATGGTGCAATTGGAAAGTCAGAAAAGCCAGAGAGCCCAAATCTGAATGTGTTCAGTTATAAACCAAGTGTAGTTGCTTAACTCTGCCTCTAGTGCCTTAGTTCCAAGAGACCTCCTTTCAGGAAATCAGTCATGGAATGCTGGGAGTTATAATCCTAGGTTTCTGAGATCTCTTCAAAGTGTAGATGGGGGTGAAGTCCACAGACACATCAGGGGGTGGAGTTCATCAGGATGTCATCATTCATGGATTCAGAGTTTGCTTCTCACTTTAACAATTGTAAATTCTAAAGAAAAAGGAAGCAAACAAGTGATATTTATCCTTAGTTTGGACCTTGAGCAACAAGGACAGAGATAGAGAGACTTCACATGGCA
Source organism: Scalopus aquaticus (assembly GCA_004024925.1). Lineage (NCBI taxonomy): Eukaryota > Metazoa > Chordata > Mammalia > Eulipotyphla > Talpidae > Scalopus > Scalopus aquaticus. The sequence goes on along the minus strand of PVIJ01020045.1, from coordinate 8,817 downwards.
GAGGATGGATGACCTCATATTTACTTTGAGAATTTACAGATAAACCTACAGCTAAATATGATACTTCCCTCTGACCCCCAACTACATCCAAGTAGAGTAATGATTGCTTCTTCCATTAGGAACAAAGATCAAAGGACTTTACTTAAAGTGCTATTAACTTAAAACTAATTTGTTTTTTAAAGTAATGATTGATAATAGATTTCCTGAGGCTCACAGAATCTTGATTAAACTTTAGTTCTCTATATAAAGGGGACAATTATTGGAATATATCTACTCAGGGAATATTCAAAGAATCATACCTGATTTTTTGGGGGGACTCTCCACACCATGCTTTTGCAAGAAAATAATCACTTGGTTGAGTAATTTGGAAAATATGAAACCATTAAAATGAAAAAAGAAAAGAATCGTTCATAATCAAGCAGCTGTTTTTATTTTTGTTTTTTTGCTTTTTATTAACTATCATGGGAAAATGGGATTGGCAATAGGGCTGGGGGAAAGTTTTGATTTATTTTATGGTGCTGTTGGCATTCAACCAAGGGGCACCCATGGACCTGCAAACTCACTTTAAAGGGGTCTGGCTATCTGTGCACACAAAGACAAAGCAGATTCATAGTTTGAAAAAAAACTTTAATGGAATTAATATACATAGGGAGAGAAGAGAAGAAAGGATAACAGTTTCCCAATAAATTATCCCAAATTCCCATTCTCTCATGGGCAAATGCCCAGCCAAACGCTCTGGGCCCGAAGTGGAGCAGCTGCGGCCCAAAAGATTGTGATAAATCTAAAATACTATCTGACAGGGAACCATAGAAAAGGGCTTCTGAGCAGGTTCCAGAAAGGTGGGACAAAAGACATACCATATCAAGATAAATGCTGCCACTGTCAGCCTCCCCACAAGTTTCTTATCCATGTCTCTTCCAGTGTCTCCTGCTGTATCTCTTTCTCAGAAGTACCAGGTGCAAGTAGGATTGCAGAAATCAAAGCTCTTCCCTTTCTTCTGAGGCCTCCTGCCTTCCCTGTCACATAGCTTCACCTGGTCACTCTGCTTCATCCCTCATTAAAACAGGGCAGGGAACATGATACTGTTACTTTTTATGGAGATGGCTCTTTAGCAGTATGTGTGTAATTTGTCAAACAGAAGCTTATTTGTTAATGTGCATATGCATCTATTTGTTTAATTTGTTATGCTGAATCTATATATTTTTAAATAATTAAAATATATATTATCTTCATCGTTTCCTGACTTTCTATGAGTTGTATTTATCTTAAATACTTATTGTATTTTAAGATAATACCTTTAAAACTTTAATAATGCTCATGCTTTCTTCTAAAAAGTGTAAACATGGCATAAAATTTTCTAGGAACTCCTCTGTGATTTAGCAGGTAAGAGAGAAAAGTCATCTTCATAGATTTAAACTCTGGACAGGTTCCATTCTGGAGCTTATGCAGTAAACTGCAGCTAAGGTAAAGCCAGTCTTTCCACATCCACTGATGACCAAGGGGCCAGATAGAGAACCTTTAACAATGGGCACTCAAACTTTGTATCTCTGCAGTGTTTTCTTTGAAAAAGAAAATATTAAATCCTTCATTGCCCTCCTCTTGCATTAGCATCTTTAGGATTGCCCAACTTAGAACAAGAAGTCAGTCTTATCAAGAATGATTACATTCTTTTATTTATTTATTTATTTATTTATATATACAAGCTGGGGTACAGGCCAGAGGTGTGGGGCGGCGAGAGGGTTCACCAGAGACAGAGTGGGGAGCAGAACAGGCAGATCAGAAGTACACTGCTGAGGGGAGCAGCGGGTGAGGCAGGAGAGGTCTGCCGTACCATGTGGGATTCTCCCTGGCCGGGCGTCGAACTCGCGCAACGCTCAACTGCTGCGCCACCGGGGAGGCCCCTGATTGCATTCTTAATGTCAGTTATTTACTGCTCCTACCTATATAAACTAAATTCACATTTGTGTTTATTGGAACAACTTTCACATAATAAAGTCTGTCAGACTACTTCCCGGATTCGAAGCCTCACTTTGATTATTTAATGAACTCTTTGTCTATCATTAAGACTTTATTTACAGTTAACAAAGGTAATGCTAGGGAAATAATTGTACGCATGTATGTTGCACACAATTGCAGCTTTTTTTTTTGATGAAAAATGCTGTAAATCATATGAATAAAATAATAAATAATTACTCAAATAATCTACTGTTAATGTTATAGGTATATACACATACAAAATAATAATGAAAATTTGTGTATAATGATGTATATATCCATTATGATATAGAAAGATATGCAAAACAGTTAATCCATTTATAAAGTTAGAGTTCAATAGTTAGTACAATGCAATTTTGTGATAGATTTATGCATGAAAATGAATGGAATTATTTACACTTCTGTTAGCAGTTGCTTTTCAGGTGATGTGGTAATATATTATCTTTTATATTTTTCTGTATTTTATCAACTTTATTTTATGAACTGCTTATTATATTTTATGAAGAAAAATATTAAATCTTTTTAAGACATTCTGATTTTTTCCAAATCAAAATACAAAAGACCAAGTTAGAAATGTTTTAAGATTTAAGAAGGACAGAGGGGACAGTAAGCAAGATTAAAAAAAAAAAAATAGACTTGGTGAAGAAAGCACTGCTTCTTATCATTAGTAGTCTCAAAGTACAAGTTGTTCACTAATAATAGAAGGTCTGTTGAGAGGCCTTTGGAAGGTCTATTTTGAGTCTATTGTTACTTAAAAATCTGACCTTTTTGAATTAGCTTCCCTGTCATAGGCAGCTTAAAAGGGATTCTTTACTAACTGGTTTATTTTATTCCATTGTTTGGGGAGGGATTTGCAGTTTTCTCCAGAGAGTAAATTACTTCATGTAGCTTGTTCCCAAACCTTAGCTCAGAAACAGCGCACCTTTCTGATAGAAAGAAGTCAAATGTCAATGACTGAACGCATGGGACAGAACCTGATTGATATTCCTAAAATGCCTCTTTTATGTTCTAGAAGCCAAATCTGCATTCTTTTGAGTGGTTCAGAATGTCAGTACAAATGCTCTATGCTGAACCTGGTGGAAAAGGGAAAAAAAAAAAAAGCCACACTTCACTTCTTTATTTAGAGTTTGCTTTGAGAATGGCAAGCACTATTTGAAAGGTCATCCCATTTCGAGTAGCAGATGGATAGGAAAAAAAAGACTCTGGCTTTTACAAATAATTTAATTGAATTCTTCTTGCCATTTCTGCAGGCAATTCAGGATATTTTTTAAAGCATTGATCCATAATTATATTTCAGAGTGGTTAGTATTGTTAGAGGTGTAATTCTTCGTGTATAAGGAAGCAATATAACATCCATTTTACCTTGATTGTCTTTTCCTTTCCTGTGCAAACAAAATCACAATAAAAGGCAAATCAGTGCTTAAAAAAGCAGATTAAAAAAATTTTAGATTTTTTTTTTTCTCAAAGCTCTCCTTTCTTAGCGACAGCTGTATTTATAAAGGTCAGCTTCTTTGCTTTCCTATAAGCAAATTATAATTTGCATCTATGGGGCCTGCTTTTGTTTATAGTCCCTGGGCACAAACCATGAAACACAAATTTATCATGTAATAGAATATAAAACAGGAATGACTAAGACCTCTAATAGTGCACTTTAGTTGTGGCTTTATTTTTTTTGTGTTGGATTTAAGTATTTGTAATCTAATGATGCTATCCTGTTTAAGATAAAGCTGCCAGATAAAAGTTAGGATGGCTAGTAAAATTTGAATTTCAGATAAACAATGAACACTTTTTTAGTGTAAGTATGTCCCATTATTAGCAGGCAGCCTGAGGGATACCCTGGGAGCTCCAAATATGCATGCTCTAAATGGGTTTTGACATTCCCAGTATAAAGACAAAGCATGCTCTTAGTGTGAAAGAACTTTAATAGGATTAATGGTCATAGAAAGAGAAGAGGAAAAAAAGGATAATGGTTTTCTAATAAAACACCCAAAGTTACCCACCCCCTAGTGAATAAATGCCCAGCTAAAGAGGGTTGGCCCAAAAGTTTGCCACAAGTCTAAGGCATCTTCTGGCAGGGAACCTTAGGGAAGGTATAGAAGGGGCAAGTCTGAAACAAAAAGAGCAAAATCAGAGTACAAACCAAGGGAATGGTTACCATTTTCAGCCTTCCCAGTGGGTCTCTCACCCATGTCTCTTCTCGATGTCGCTACGTGTCTTGCTTCTATGTGTCTCCTTCCATTTCCGAAAAGTCCCTGATTCAAGTCCTCTGTTTAGAAACAAACGGGAATTCTTCACGTCTCACTTCTCCATGTACCTTCTCTCAGTCTTCTTCTCCAAGTCCTCTTCTCACCACTCATACCTACCCTTTATTAGGTAGGGCAGGGAACATGGAACCTCCACTTTTTATGGAAATTACCCTCTGAAACACCATGTAGTACAGAGGAAAGTCACTTCAGAATAGAATATACTAAATAAAATTGTGATATTAAATACTATAGACAAAGTTTGGTTGAAGAAATAATTATGTGTGTCAGTTTACATAGGTCAAAATATAATAGATTATTTTCAGTGTTACAACAGTTTCCTGAAAACTCCCTCATTTTAATCCTTTCTCTGACCACACAGGTGTGGTGACTCTACTGTTGTAACCCAATAAGGGCCCACTGACCAATGTGTACAGATAGTCAAACACTGTGACACACCAGTTATTGTGGGTAGGGGAAGAGCTTTATTGTGAGGCCATGCAAGGCAAGAGTAGTGGAACTCAAATCCCTACCATTATGGCACTTGGGGTTTTAAAGGTAGGTGGAAGGTGGAGAGTAATCCAGGTAGGACAAGGAGAGAAAGGAAATAGAAAGTTTATGATGTGCAAGGATCATATATTTGTCTTTGGAGGGTTTAACATGTATTCCATGGGGGATTTGGAAGATGCAGATGTTATAGGATCACTTTAAGTAAATGGCCCTCACTGCTGCTCTGAAGTCCACTTTTTTTTTTCTTTTTTAAGGATTTATTTATTTATGCATACAAGCTGGAGTACAGGCCAGAGGCATGGGGTGGCGAGAGGGTTCACCGGAGACAGAGCGAGGAGCAGAACAGGCAGATAGATTGAAATACACTGCTGAGGGGAGCAGCGGGCGAGGCAGGAGAGGTCTGCCGTGCCATGTGGGGATCTCCCCAGCCGGGCGTCGAACTCGCGTTGCTGCTGCAGACAGCTCCACAGCGCAGTGCTTAACCGCTGTGCCACCAGAGAGGCCCTGAAGCCGGCTTTTAAAAAGGTCTATTAATTTCTGTTACAATCAGTCATCTGACCAAGACCTGCTGCTTCTGTAAAATAAGTAGGAGTTTCTATAAAAGCAGGCAGGAAGGAAGGAGAGTGAGAAATGGGGAGTCATGAGGCAAATTTTTTGTATAAGACAAGCTCTGACCAGAATTTCAGTGTCCTTTGCAATGATCATTTTCTTGGATTTCTTCATAACTTTATCACTACTCTATGTAATTCTAATCACTATAAAATTTCTATATTTAAATCTTATGTAATGAAATCATACAGTATGCCTCTTTAAAGGTAAAATATTATTAACTTTATCCAATTTGGAGGAAAATACTAGTGATGTGTCACTGAGAGAAGACAGAATATGTGACCCTAAAATATCCAATGTTTGGAGCTGCAGCAGATATAAGACAGGTTGGTTTTTTATTTTGTTTTTATTTCTCCCTTAACTGCCAAAAATAATTTTGGCAGTAAGAGAGCTATTATCAGAGATAATTTTTTACATTAGAAAGATTTATCTGCAAAGTATGGCAAACATTTATTTACCAAGAATTTGGTATTCTCATCTTACTGAGAATTGTGTTTCTCCCCATAAAGTCCCAGACCCCTGGGCCTTTCTTAGCTCAGGATGGTGTGTAATCATCAGCTGGCTGATTTTCTTTGATCCCGGTATCTTTGGAGTTCTTGTGTGTATAAATTTGTTTTTCTTTCTCTCCAATAAATCTGTCTTATGTCAGATAATTTAATTACTATACTGGCCAAAGATTTTGGAAGGGAAAAGGGAGTTTCCTTTCCCTATATCTTTATAAAAGATAGAATAGGTTTAGCTTGGATGTAATTGGATTTTCTATGTAGCAGAGACTTAATAGGTAATAATTTTAAAAAATTGCATTTTTAAAATACTTTCTCTAATATTGTTTGTTCTCCCAAATCTCATAGATTTTTTAAGAATATGGGACCAATCTGGTGATATTTTCACTGAATTTCAGTTTCATTGATACCAGTGGAGTAAATCGTATCTCCCATTTGACTAAAGTCATAATTTTCAGCCATAAATGGATAAAGACTCTTTTGATTTATTATTCATGTAGATAAAAATACTGAGAATGACTAAGGAATATTCCCTTTTATATGATAAATTTTATCTGGTGACATTTAAAAAATGTCTTCCGGAGTCCAGCTCTCTGATCCATAGACTCTTTCCTTTTACTAATGTCACCATATTTTGCTTTCCTCATTTCTCCTTAATGCTAAATATGGCACATTTTCTAAGTTGCTTTGAAAGCAACCATCATAAGACCAAAAATAATTAGATATAATTTAAAACCATATTTCCAAATATTTGAGGAAATAGGCAGTTTTGTGTGGCAAACAATTGAACTCAGGGGTTATAACTCAGGGTTATTCATTTGACTGTTGTGAATATTCATAAATTTGAATGTTATATTAGAATTATTGAGATTTTTTGTTTACCCTAAAGAAATTTGGGAAGTTGTGTCTTTAAAATTTTAGAGTGCTGAAATTAATTTTTAAATTTTCTATCTAGTAGGGTCCTTACAAATGATGTAACTAAGTTCTCTTGATAATGTATATAGAAATACTCAATGTTTTGTAAAAACTGGACTGATGCAGAGATTTTTTATGAAGGCACATTAGTATAGATCCATGGATTATTTCCTGTCATCCCTATCTTCTTCCTCTCTCCATCCCTCTACCCTTTCCTTCTTCCTTTCTTATTTTCCCTCCTTCTGTCCTTCCCTTCTCCCCTCCTCCTTTTTTTTTATTTTTTTAAATAGCTAGATTCTTCACTTAATGAAAATCTCACTCAGTAAGTAATAGAGAGTTATTCTGTTTGAATAGTGGGACTGGGCCATACTTTTCTTCACTAACCACAGGGACTCCTATAGTACCGCTAAGGAGCCCCTGGTTTTCCATGACCATAGTTCTTAAACTGAATAAGGTGGATTAGGTTATTTATCAACTATATTATATGCCAGATACTCTTCTAAACATTTTACAAATATTAGCTCATTTAATCCTCAAAACATCCCTGAGATGGTTATTATTGTTACACCTCCCCTGACTTACAGATGAGGAAAGTGTCGCACAGAGAAGTTAAATAAGTTGACCAAGATTATACAGCTAGTTAATGACAGAGCCTGGGTGGTTTTATTCCATAGTCCTTGTTGATACCCAGAATGTTTTGCCATCTCTCCTTGTAGCAGCAGCAACAGTTATATCCAACCCTTAATAGGAGTAAGGTATTGTGCCAGGAGCATCACAGGTATTGTCATACCTATGCTCCCAAAGCAGCCAATATGTTTTATTTCTAGTTAATCGTTGCAAGAAATGAGTGATAAATGAGTTATTATGGTGCCCCTGTGAGGGTGAAGGTCAGAATTTGAACTTCATTATTTGATTTCAGAGCCCATTCTCTGAACCACTTTTTTCATGGTCCCGTTTAAAAATATATATGCATTTTTAAAGAGATACGATGCGCCTACGTCTTTCTTTCATCTTCCAATACTACAAGAGAATATCCATATTATGAGAAGCCCACTCATTAGCTCTGCTAATCCTGAATCATGCCCAGAGAAAATTCAGCATCTTTGTGTTTCCTACCCAGGTCATTAAGATTCTTCGATTTTCTTTTTGGTCCTTCTCAAATATAACCTGAAAAATTCCTTCAGTATTCTTTGCTGCTCTACCAAGAAATTCCATCAAGTAATCTACTTTACTGAAAAAGATAATGGCTCTTCTGTATCATTCTATTCATGTTTTGATTTAATCCTCCTGGTGATTCAATGTCTTTATCCTCTTTGATGGTTGTAATGGTGGAAATGTTAGGTCATATTGTCAACTAATAGTGGAAGATCCTTCTCCCTCTTCAGTGCAGCTCTAGGTAAAGAATTAAGCATTCAGAATAGTTGTATCCAGCATGTATACAAAAGATGATTCTTGTAGTAACAGCAATGAGAAGCCTGATAGTCTGTGATCTAGTACTCCTGGATGAATGTGTGTATGTTATTCATTAAACCATGTTGTACTTTGACCCTTTACCTGCTATATAGAAAGTTTGCAAGACAAGTCAAGTGAAGGGTTTTGGCTGCCATGTGTCCTTCAGTACTGGCAAGACAAAAGGCAGTATGCTGCGTTAACTTCATAATAATATGTTTCTCCCGCGAAAATATACTTTATTCTCAGGAACTTAATATGCCTTTGTCAGTTCCCTTTCAATATTTTCACTTACTTATGATTTAGCCTCTGAAGTTAAACCTTGGGTAAATACAGTAATTTCCAGAGATCAGTGAGCAGAACATAGTTGGACATATCAGGACATAAGAAATCTTGCTTTTACTAGTCTCCTATCCATAAAGGGAGAAATATTTTATTTATTTATTTTTTTTTTTAATATATATTTTTATTGTTATTTATGTCTTTTACATTTTGTATTCCCCTTGGGTAGCCCACCACCAATTAACCCGTGATCCATCTCCATGGTCCCTTGTGTTCTTTTCTATTCCATTTTGTGCCCTTTTCCTTCCCTC